>PVHP010038470.1:6905-16906 GCA_004024765.1 Zapus hudsonius | reverse complement strand
ATACAGGTGTCCCCCACAAACAATTGAATGTGTTCTGATAGATCGATCCTCAGCTGATGGCAGTTTGGGTTTTACAACCTCGATGAAGCTGTGTTGTTGGGGGTGGGCTTATGGGGGTTATAAGCCAGCTTCCCCTTGCCAGTGTTTGGCACACCTTCCTGCCGCTGTTTGCAGTGCTGTGGCAGAGGTGATGTCCAGCTCTCTGCTCATGCCATCGTTTTCCCTGCCAGGATGGAGTCTCCCCTCGAGTCCGTAAGCCAAATAAACCCATTCCTCTACAAGCCACTTTTGTTTGGGTTCTTTCTGTGCAGCAACTAGAAAGCTGACTGCAACATCTGTCCAGAGAAATAAATGAGGCCCTAAGACATGAGGCAAAGGGAATATGAATGTAATAGAGAAAAACAAAGATGAAAACATGTAAAGTCAGGAGATATTCTGAGAAAAAAATGATTTTTTATTTATATCTCATGTCAAAAAGATTTTCAGAAATGTTTCCTTAAATTTGAAAGCAGTTTTTTAAACTTCATAAAATATTCCCAATAATAAATTATGAAGCTGAGTAAAAGGAATAAACCCAAACTCCCAATAATTTTACAAAAACATGTTACAGCCACCTGAGAAAGCACAAATTTATCTACCTTTCATAGAAAAAAAATGTTGCAGTCTCCTTGCTGCCACAAAGAACCCAACCAAAAGCAGCTTGTGGAAGGAATGGGTTTATTGTGGTTTACAGACTCAAGGGGAAGCTCCACAGAGGCAGGGAAAATGACATGAGTAGAGGATGATATCGCTCTTGGAGAACATCAGGTGGACAAAACAACAGGTGTGTTTGCCAAACACTGGAAAGTAGAAGCTGATTGTAAGCCCGTCTCCAACAACACACCTCCAACAAAGTCCCAATTCCAAAATTGCCATCAGCTGGGGACCTAGCATTCAGGACACATAAGTTTATGGAGAACACTTCAATCAAACCACCACAGTGGTGCTTTTAAAAAATATTATCATATGAAGCATTTGGGTGATATGTTGCATAATAAAGGTCATTTTCTGGATTTTTGGTGCTTGGTAATTTTTTTATTTATTTAAGAGGGAGAGTGAAAGAGAGAGAGAGGAGAGTTTGAGTACACCAGGGCCTCATGGCACTGCAAATGAACTTCAGATGCATGTGTCACTTTGTATATCTGGCTTCATGTGGGTACTGGCGAATCAAACCCAGGTCTTCAGACTTTGCTAGCAAATAAATACCTTTGGCCACTGAGCTCTCTCTCCAGCCTCAGTTTTTGGTAATTTTTGACAACCTTGTTATTCATTTGTTTATTCAAAAATACTTTCATTTTTTGCTTCAAAATTTACTCATGATATTGTATGTCATATTAACTTTTTTAAAGAAACAGCTCTCTAAATTATGTAAGCTTTAGGTTCTATGAAATTTAGAACCACCCTTTACCTGAAATACCTCTTTAATGAGTTTATATTAATCACAGGGTTACTAAGAATGACAGGAAGCTTCCTGGGTGGGTTTTGTGAATCAGGAACCTGACCTCATCCAATCACTCTTGCACTATCTTTAGTGAAGTTTACCAATTTAGAAGAGGCCTAGAAATGCACAGGAAGAGCTGCTGATTGCTTATTCAATCTGGGTCAATTTTATTGCCAGTTACAGGAACCAAGCCTTATGATCCTTCCCTATGACTCACTAGTGCTTGTTTGCATCCTGCCTATTTCCCAAGCAACCGAACCACCTCATCCCATTTGACTTTATCTTTGAAATAAGTATTTGTAGCACAACCTCATTTTAAGAAAGACGGAACCTAATCGCACTAAATGAATCATTAAAATCTGGACTATTTAATTTGATCATTCTATATAACTGGAGAGTTGCTTTAAGGTTAGAACAAGATAATTCATATGAAGTGCCCCAGCTCAGACGCCAGCACATAAGTGCTTGGTAAATGTTAGCATAATCTTAGATGATTCTTTCCCCATAGCTGAGTCTTTGTCAGCCTCGGTTCACAAAGCACCCAGTGCCTGGAGGTATTTTTTAGAGTTCCTTGAAAGAAGCTGAAGTCACAGGAGACAAGCTTCACATTTCTTTGCAAGCACTATAGAGTGTAACTATGAAGCCAGGAACCCAACCCAGAACATTTTTTCAAACTTGAATGGTCAGGAAATCTTATTGAACACATATTTGAGGCATTTGTCATCAGATAATGTAACTGAATCGACTTCTCATTTCTATGACCTTGGTCAACTCACATTTCTATTTCTCTCCATTTTGATTTCTTCATCAGCAAAATAAAGACTTTGATAACTTAGGAGTCTATGGGAGAATTATAATAATATAAAGTGCGTGTATAGCTTTGAAATCTGCAAACATGTAGACAAGGAGACATTGTTTTTTTTTTTTTTTTTTTTTTTTTTGCATCAGGAAAATCAGATAAAGAACCAAAGCAAATGAGTAGGTTGTAGCCTCACAAAAGTAATAAAAAATGTAGTTAAAATAAAGTTTTTCAAAGGAAAGAGAATGCATGATGGAGTGTAGGGTAAACTAAAACAATACTGTATAAGTTAATCAGTGCATATAAATATGAACATATTTTAGAGTTAGTGATTGAAGCAATCTCCAGTAGGGCTAATATGAATGATTCTTTTTTTTTTTCATTCTCAAAACACCTTTATTTTTTACTCTTAGGTGTATGGCAGATTATAGTTTGATGTATTAAGCCAGATTTTTAAATGTTTTTATTGGCTTAAAATTATATATATATATATATTAATGCAACAATATGCTCAGTATCATAGGTTATTAGATAAAGCCATTGAGTCCATGATGCATTTTATGCATTAGTTATCCCCCCCCATGAAATGAAATGAAATGAAATGAGTAATGAAAGACTCTTACATTCTTTCCGCCCCCTCTTCCTCAAATTTCCCTGAGTCATAGTGGGTGAGTTTAAATTTTGCATAGTTATTAGGTTTTTAAGAGTCTCTAAATTTGTGTGTTTTGGACAATTTTGGGAAAAGATAAAACCTTTATTTACAAATATTAGCATGATTCTTAAACTAAGTTACCACTTAGCCAAAAATAGAGGTGGGATGAAAAGCTTTGTATTTTGAGTAAAACCTCTTCTTAGCATTTGTTTCTCTTAAAATAGGATAAGATTTAGAAGAAAACATAACTCATGCATTTTTATGACTTTATGTATCCTTGGAAAGAATCAAGATTACCTCAGGTATGCAATATTGTCCCCTCTTCCTGTCACACCTTTGTTGGCCCTGGCACCTACCAGCTCATCGTGTTCTTTCTACTATTGGTGTTACCTTTACTGCTAAATGAACTTTGCTTGCAAGATGAAATGCTCCTACTGGCATGCACGCTAGACATCACTGGGCTCGTCATTCATTTTTTTTTTTTCATTTTGACAGTAAAGGCCATTCTTGACTTTCAGTAACTATGGAGCATTCTGAGTGCTGCCATCATTTTTATGTAGCCCCAGCAAAGTTTTGGGGGGCTAAAAAAAAGCCTGTGGTGAAATCAAAACACTATTCTATCTGTAATCAGGGAGGTCAGCCTACTGATTGATGAAACCACACTACAAAAGTTAGGGCTTTCACAGAATCTTAAGCATGGGTTACTTAAGGATGTTGAACCCAATTGCCCGTGGCGTGAGTATTATAAACCACAATAATGAATGCCTAATGTTAGACAAAAGCCATACTAATAAGAAATTGGGATACCTTAAAGTAGTTCACAGGCAGTGAACAGATAGCTTAACAACTATAGTCAACAAAAGCCAGACTCCATTAAAATGACCACTGCAACTTCTATTCCAGAATTGCCTTAGTGACCTTTAGTGCTACAGAGATTAGAAAATTCAATTTATAATCCCCCAGATTTCTTGGTACCTAGATTTTCAGATCTACTTCAGTTTTAATTTAAGCAAGCTTTTCTACTACAACTGTGTTATCTGCATTGAGTTTCTTTGTACTCACTTTCTCATCTCAAAAATGGAGAAATGAAATTCATAGGAACTCCTAAGAAAGCTACTTGAGGGTTCACTGGCATCTTCAAAGTAAAAATCCTAGTGCATTGCCTGGTACATATTAACTAGTCCCTAAATTCCTATAGTTATGGTTAACAAGGAGAAATAAAATGACCTTTGCGGGTCCTGTCTCAGAAAAACACGAGGAAGGTGGGCAGAATGTGCAACATCCACTTGGCAGATCTAGACGAGCAGGCCAAGGCGGCCCTAGAGCAGAAGTTCTAACAAGCACTTCCTTCCAATTCCCAGACTGTAGCTAAAATGGAGGGAACTCAGCCTGTGAAATAGTTATCAAATAGTTTGGTGGATGGGCTCATTCAGCACCATTGTTAGGGAGTTACTTCTAGAATCCAAACCTAGAGCTTGGGTCCTAGGATCTCTCTCTCTCTCTCTCTCTCTCTCTCTCTCTCTCTCTCTCTCTCTCTCTCTCTCTCTCTCTCTCTCTCTGTCTGTCTCCCTCCTATTTTTTCTTTCTTTCTTTCTCTTCCTTTCTTTATCCAATCCTTCCTTTCATTCTCTCTTTCTGTCTACCCTTCCTGGCATGATTGTGTGTATGTGATGTGGCATATCATATGTGGTATAGGTGTGTGTTATACACATGCATGCAGGCAGATATATGCATGTGTGCGTGCTGAGGACAGAGGAGAACTTGGGTGCCTTTTCAATTGCTCATCCACACGCTTGCTTCTTCAACCCAGAGCTGATGCTGCTTTTATAGTCAGTAAGCTCCAGGGATTCTCTGATGTCTGCCCACCTGAAGACTGGGCTTTACAGATGTGTGTGGCCCTATTCAGCTCATTAAGTGGGTTCTAGAGAGTCAGACTCAGATAATCTTAGGTTGTCTAATGCCTTCATGCTTAAGCAGCAAGTACTGTTAATCACTGAGCCATCTTGCCAGCCCCCACAGTCAAACGTTTCTAATAGAGTTGTAAGTACTTGAGTCCATCTATTAACAGTAATTGTGTTTAAGCCAGATGTGGTAGCTCATGACTGTAATCCTACCATTTGGGAGGCAGAGACAGGAGAATTGTTTGAGTCTGAAGCCAGCCTGGGCTGTAGTGTGAAATGAAGGCCAATTTGATCTATAGATTTAAGATGTATTCTTAATTGTGTGTCCTCATGAGTTGGGGGTGAGAGGGATACACACATGCCATGTGTGAAAGTGGGACGATAACCTTGGTGTGTAAATCCTCTGCTTTCCACAGGGTTTCCACACATTATTGTTTTGCCCCTGGATAATCCCATGAGGCTTCCCTATTCTTCTGGCTCCACCTCCTGTTGCCATAGACACATTGAAATTACAGATAAGTGGACCACTTTGTATCTGGCTTTACCTGAGTGCTGGGAAATTTAACTTGGTCAGCAGGTTTATAAGCAAGTACCTTTAATCACTGAACCATCTTCCCAGCCCAGAAACCCTTTCTTAATGAGAAAATATAAAAACAAAATAAAAGTGTTTACCATAATGGAATGGTTCATATTAGGTGAAACAACTCCATCTGTTGCAGGCAAAATGGAAGAAGTACCATCATGTCTTTGCAACAGACAAGTTGTGGTGTCTTTCTCCAGTGTGGGATAAACTGCTACTCCAGATTTCAATTTATTTATTAATTGGAAATAGATCCTGAGGCAGAATATGGCAGGAGAAATTCCCTTTGATGCTGCCTTTCAGAACTCTGATGAAAGAAGTACCATGGGAACCCATCCAGGAGAGGCTGCAGATCCATCAGCAAATGTGCTTATCCTGTGTGTTGGTCATGGGGAATGCCCCATGAGGCCATTCGTGTAGACTGTGAGAAAGAAGAGAATGCAGCAGGAGTGAGCTGTGGGTCTCTGGATCCTGGCTAGTGCAGCTTCCTGCACCATCGGGACCTGACTGAGTTTCACCTGGTGTATCCTCCAATTTCCTGAGCCATCAGGACCTGACTGAGTTTTACCTGGTGTATGCTCCAACTTCCTGCATCATCAGGACATCAGTGAGTGACAGACATCTAGCCAGGAGTGCACTTTAAGTGGCATGGTAACTTAGAGGTCTACAATCATGTGTCCACCTACCAGAGCCCAGCAGCAAGCTGAAAGGATGCTTCTCAAAAGCAAAGTGGTCATCTAGCAGAATGGCGTATTCATGCTTCAAATCCCCAAGAGTCGAGTGACTCACATAGAGGGGCTGACCACGGGTTCACCCAACATCATGATTTGCCTCAGATAGCCCAAGCACCATTGAATATGTTGAAATGTATAGGACAGGTGATGTGATCTATAGGAGCCTAGACAGACTCCAGCTCTCATCTTCAGGGCTCTATTGAGTGGTTGTGGCCTTTTAGTGTAATAGATTCAAGTAGGGGAGCTAAAGGAGGCACCTGCTGTCCTGAGAATTTAATAGACCTTAGACATTGTGGCTCTCTGTCCCTTAACTCATGAGGTATATATATGGATATCCCAGATCACTGATCTTCCAATGTGACTTATGGAGATATATGCAGAGGAAGTTGGGGGGTATGTATGTTACAAAACAATAAAAATTTAGAAGAGTAACTACTTCATGCTCAACTGCTTAAGCCAATATTATGTCTTCAATAAGATGGGTCACTGTGATGTCCTATTGAAGAGAAATGTGACAGTTTCCTGCCGACTAGAATATGGCATAGGTTTGGAAAATTGCTGTGAGCCTGAGTGTTCCATTGGTTCTGCTGGCTGAAAGCCAACTGCTCCTAGTGATCCTAATAATATCCTCTAAGAAGCAAGGAGGAGCAAGACCTCCTTCCTCAAGGCCGTGTGACACTCAGTTATGGGAAAACACTAGTGTTCTTGAACGCTCCAGGATGGCCGCTCTCTGTACACGAGACTACTTTAGAAACTGCTGCCATGGAACTGGGATCCCCAGATGAATGAGGATGTCAAACTCTAATTCAACTCACATTTTGAGGAGTTCCTGCTTAGAAAATTAGCTAAAACTTGAGACAACTGTTATTTTGTAGTTGTTCTAATAATACTGTAATCAAGTCACCAATCCAAAGTTGACTGTAAGCCAAATCACTGTATTTACTTTTTTAGCTCCATAGTCCATAATAAATCATTAAAAATCCGAGTTAATTAAGCTGGACCTCCTCATTCCATGTGGTGTCACTGAAGAGACTTCAGGTGTTGCTAGGAACTCTTGAACTTGAACTAGAGCAGCATAAGAGATCTGGACCTAGATCGTGAGTGACCTAACTGCCTGGTGGCTTAGCACATTGTATTCAGAGTGATTGCTGCCCTGAAATAAATTGTGGTTCATGGTGTTTTACCTGGGACGCTGAGGCTAAAGAGAGAGTTTAGCAGAGTATTCCATACCTTCTCCTTATGACTACAGAATTGTCCTAAAGAGGTTGTCATCATCCCCCTGGGATAAGTATTGATGAACCCTCAATCACTTCCAAGGCCTCAAGTGAAGTTCTTCCTTAATCTCTTGTGACTGGTTATCTGCAAAGAAGCCAGGATGGAGGGAGGGGAGGATGGAGGGAGGGAGGCCTGGCCCCTGATTGCCTTGGAGCTCGTTGTGGGAGGTGCAGACTAAAGGTGAGTTTACACATCACTGACTAAAGTTTCCTGTCACTAAGCATAAGAAGTCACTCATGAGCAGCGTCCCTAAACCACAGCTACAGGATGTGGGCACAAGTCCTTGTATAATTGTTGGCCAAAAGCCAGAGAGCATTCATCCCTGAGCAAATACCTGGGCTTTTTTGTTGTTGTTAACCTTTGAAAACCACAGGCATTAGCCTCTCTCTTTCTTCCCCTTGGCACGACTCATCTTTTCTCCAACTCGGTCTCTTGTGTGCAGAGAATTTCTGAGGAGCTTTTAAGCCTAAATTTAATACTTTGGCCCTCCCTCTTCTGCCCAATGAAATGCCAGTCTGAGGTAACACTGCCTTCCAAAACATCTGCTGCCTCTCCTGGCTTCCGCAGCTCTGTTTGGGCGTTTTGATCAGATAGGAAATCAGAGAGCTCCGCAAGGGATCTTAGGCTTTAAGAAAATAGAGGTAATTTCTGGAAATTCCCCCTAAACAACTATGGCCTATTGTTTTCTCACTTCAGAATTAACCCAGCCATGTGACACATTGATACAAATGAAATGCCTGTCCCAGCATTGAACATATATTGGACAGAGTGGTGGGTCAAAATGGGACCTGGAAAACTGAGTTTAATCCCAATTTTTCCAAGAATTTACTGCCTTCTTTTTTGAGTATTTTTTCTTCATCTCCAGGCCTTTGCTTGGTGCTCTATGAAATGAAATCGTTGGCTTAGAAGGTTTGTATCCTTCCTTAGCCTCAGGGGTCTGTAAATTGGCTCCTTTAGTGATGCTTCAACAAAGGGACAATGAAATGAGTCTCAAGGCAAAGGATCTCCAAGCAGGAACACAAAAATCCCCTTTTCCTTTCTATGTTAAAGGCTGGACAGAGTCAAACCTCCAGAGCAGCCCAACTGACCACGGGAGAACTGGACACAGTGGCTGTTGGCCGTCTACTCTCACAAACCATCCTAGAGCACCTATCAGCCTTGCTCCTGTGTCCAAATGCCCCACTCTTTGACTCTGCTCCTGTCATCATATTTTTCAGATTTAAAGAGATGGGCTGAGAAGGTGGTTAGCCAGTTAAAGGCACTTGCTTGTAAAGCCTGATGACCTGGGTTTTATTCCCAAGTACCCACATAAAGCCAGATGCACAAAGTGGCACATCTGGATTTCATATGCAATGTGGAAGGCCATGGCATAGCCAGATTCTCTCTCTCTCTCTCTCTCTCTCTCTCTCTCTCTCTCTCTCTCTCTCTCTCTTTCTCTCTCTCTCTTTCACACACACACACAAAGAAACAAAAACATTTCAAAAGAAAGAGATTTTAGTGAGACATTACTGGTTCTCAGTTGACACAAGGAGAATTGTCTAAACATCAAAACTGTACAAGATGTTTTTCAAGACTGTGAGGAATCTGTTGGGAGATATTCTGACTGTTTCTAAAGGAAAACTTCTCAGAAATTGTTTTGTGGGGATATCTGAAAGAGACAAAATCAGATAAAGAAGACCACCAATTGAGATACTTGTGGTGATACATTTTCTACTTTAATCTCAAATAGATTTGCAGTTCTCAGTTGGGAACCTTCAGTGGGACGCTTCAAATGAGAGCCAAGGAAAAACCCAGGTATATCTACAGCTCCCGGAGTCTGTGGCTCCGAAGAGACAAAGAAACCAGGTGAGAACAGCACGTGAATATCAAAGGGCGAAACCACACCAAATCATGATGGCAAGGAAAGAATTCCTAGAGATACCCCAGTGCAACTCCCTGGGCTGTTGTCCCATGTGGTAATGAAAATTCACACCACCACAGGCAATTATTGAGTGCTTTATGTATTCATGAAAAAATTTAGTCTCATTCCACAGGGCTGCCATAAGCATTTTAAGAAAGAAATGACTTCATTGCCCCTGTGTTGGATTTGAGAAAGTTAAACATTAGGAAAGTTAAGGTGATTTTTTTTTAGGATCTCAGATAACTGATTCAACTCTTCCCAAAGGAAAAAGGTATCTAATTGATATACAGCAATAATGTTTGGAGAATCATAAGGTCATTGGTCTTAATGAATTATATTAGCTTTTCAAGTGGTATGTTACTGCAATGCTTTTAGTAATCTGTATGTTACCTAGCTGTTTCTGTGTATGTTAAGTGAATCTGGGCTCACTACTTGAAGAAGTAACTCCTGGGGCTGGAGAGATGGCTCAGCAGGTAAGGTACTTGCCTTCAAAGCTTAAGGATCAGTGTATGACTTCCCAGTGCCCATGTAAAGACAATGTAAAGACAGGGGCACAGAATGGCACCTGCATCTGGAGTTTGTTTGCAGCAGATCGAAGCCCTGGCATGCCCAGTCTCTCTCTCTCTCTCTCTCTCTCTCTCTCTCTCTCTCTCTCTCTCTCTCTCTATCTATATATATCT
>PVHP010038469.1:0-16857 GCA_004024765.1 Zapus hudsonius | reverse complement strand
TTGAACCTGGGGCCTTAGGCACTGGAGGCAAGTGCCTTAACCGCTGAGCCATCTCTCCAGCCCGCATTCATTTATTTTTTGCCATTGATATATATTCATTGTACATGGTCCTATTTTACATAAGGACATTTCATACAAGTATATAATATAGTTTGTGCATATTCCCCTGTACTTAACTACCTTTGTTTTCTCCCACCTGTTAATTTCCTTTTTTTCTCCTAGAAAGTTTTGCTTCCACTTTCATGTCATATGTACAAACATTTTAGAGAATACATTATTTATATAATCAGAAACAAATGAAATATATAATTTTTTTAAGTTCCATTGTTCTTTACTTACCATGATGTTGTCTTCCACTTCTGCTCTTATGTAAGGTCCCAAGAGCCCCAAGTGTTCATTTAGTTCTCCATGGTATAAGGGCTGTGTAAAGGAGCCATCAGTAAATTCTTGGAAAACCACTTTCTTAAACTGAGGGGCACTGCCATTTTGGTCCCTAGAGAAAGAGCAGTACTTTAATGAATTTGTGAGGAAAATGCCTCATATCTTTGGTTTCCCTGCATGGAGATACATTTAGTAAAGTTGATGATGGACTAATAGTGCAATGGAGCTGGAAACAGAGAAATAGATATTAAAATAACATTCAAGCCGGGCATGGTGGCACACGCCTTTAATCCCAGCACTCAGGAGGCAAAGGTAGGAGGATTGCCCTGAGTTCAAGGCCACTCTGAGACTACGTAGTGAATTCCATGTCAGCCTGGACTAGAGAGAGACCCTACCTCGAAAAACCAAAAAAAAAAAAATAAAATAAAATAAAATAAAATAAAGAACATTCAGGTTTCCAGTATGGGGAAATGAGTACATACTGATATAATTTACCAAGATAGAAAACTGGGGACACCAACACATTATCTGCTCATTCAGTGTATGTAAATATGGATAATAAAGATATAATTTATTTTTAAAAAAGATAGAAAACTGTAGAGGATGGGGTTGAAGAGATGGCTCAGTGATTAAGGTGTTTGCCTGCAAAGCCTAATGACCTGGTTTGATTCCCTAATAGCTAACATAAAGCCAGATGCAAAAAGTGGCACATGCATCTGAAATTCATCTTTAGCAGCTGGAGGTCCTGGCATGTCCATTGTGTCTCTCTTCTCTCTCTCTCTCTCTGCTTGCAAATAAACATATTTTTAAATTTTTGAAAATCTTTTTATTGATAGCTTCCACAATTACAGACCATAAACCATTATGATTCCCTCCCCACTCTCCCTCACATCTCTTCCCCCTCTTATTAGTGTCTATTTTGTATCAGTGTCATCATCCTTTTCTCCCATAACATGTAGGTATTATTAGTCACTGTGAAGTCATGAACATCAAGGCTGTTTTGTATCTGGAGTTTGTGATGTAAGCAGTCCTACCCTTCCTTTGGCTCTTACAATCTTTCCACCACCTCTTCTGCAATGGACCCTGATCATCAAGAAGTGTGATAGAGATGTCCCAGTGCTGAACACTCCACCGTCATTTCTTCTCAGCACTGTGGTGTCTTTTGAGTTATCCCAGTGGTCACCATCATCTCAAAAAGAGATGCTTCTCTAGCCAAAAGTGAGAGTAGCATTATATGGGTATGCTCATTTTTCTTAAAGTGCTTATAAGGCAGTTTGTTGGGCTTAATATATGCATTTAGCCTGACAACAACAGGTGTTACTACCCTAGGGCTCATGACCACCCCTGCCATAGGCTATTAACTAGGTCTTCAGTACCAGGCATGTATTCCCTTCCGTGGAGTGGGCCTCCAGTCCAATGAGAGAGCAATTGGTTCCCCAACCCTAATAGATGTGCCATATTGCCCCAGTTGGCACATTTGGCTTGGCTGGCCAGTATTAAGGCTTGCAAGGTCCATTGCTGTTCACCACCGTTGATGACTTCTCTCTTCCAAAGGGCTGAATGCAGCCATGGCAATAAAAAATTTTTAAAAAGAAAACTGTAGAGGAGTATGTTGATGTGTACACATGCAGCATTTGTGTAAATTAAATTCAAAAATACATAGAAGTTAGTAATTCACAAATTTTTGTTTGTTTGTTTTTTGGGTTTTTTTCAAGGTCAGTCCAAGCTGACATGGAATTCACTTTGTAGTCTCAGGGTGGCCTTGAACTCATGGCGATCCTCTTATCTTTGCCTCTCCAGTGCTGGGATTACAGATGTAAACCACCATATCCATAAGAGAGAATGGGTGTGCCAGGGTCTCTAGCTGCTGCTAATGAATTTCAGATGCATGTGCAACTTTGTGCATCTGGCTTTATGTGTGTACTAGGGAATTGAACTCGGGTCATTAGGCTTTGCAACCCAAGTCACAAATTTTTCAAGTACCTCATTTCACTAGAAGTGTTTTGCATAGTTAACAATTCCATTCAGACTTTAACAGTAAGTTGCATAAAAGCAGGATTTTTGTCTATTTTGTCCACTGCTGGAATAGTGCCTGGCCCAAAGTAAATGCTCAAAATTATATGCTCATAAATACACTGTGAATATGAGAGACTCACAGCCCATTCTTTAGACCTCTTTTCATGATATTTTAAAAATAGCATTTAAGAAAATTGTGAACTAAAATATATACAATAAAATTCACACACAAAACACATAAGTGTCGTTAGTTCAGGAATGCAACCACCACCCAGAAAACTGTATATCAATTTTCAGTCCTACTCCCTCTGTCCCTACTATAGGTAACCACTGCTGGTATTTATGATAATCATTTCTTTGACTTTTCATAAATTTGCCTCTTATAGTCACACATTTTTAAAGACTATAGAGTTCAGTTTTGCTCATTTTGAAGTATGTACATGGACATATATTAGACATATCCTTTATTTCTTCTTTCACTAAGTATCATAGTTGAGAGATTCATCTATGTTGTTGGGTATGGATACAGCTTGTTTATTTCCAGTATTATATTATATTTATTTAGATAAATATGTACCAATCCTGGACATATGAGTGCTTAAATTTTGGGGTTTACAAATAGGATTCTAGTTACTTTATCATTGCTGGGACAAAATATCTGATTGGAAACAACTTAAAGAAAGAATGGTTTATGTTGGCTTATCGTTTGAGGGGATATAGTCCATCATGACAAAGGCATGCTAACAGGAATATGAAGCAGGGGATCACACTGAGTCCACAACCAGGAAGCAGAAAGTGATGAATCATGATAAATTAGTTCATTTTCTCCTTTGTTTTCAGTCTGGGATCCCAGCCCATGGGATAGTGTCATTCACAATTAGGGTGGGTCTTCCCTCTTCATTTAACCTAATCTAGAAAATTCCTCAGAGATATGCACAGAGATTTGTTTCCATGGTGATCCTAAATCCTGTCAGGTTGACAACCAAGATTATCACATCCTGCTATAAACCTCTGGTATGTCTTTTGTTTTATTTTTTAACAATTGTATGTCTTTTTGTTAACAAATAAACTTTTATTTTGTACACAAATCACATATCCAGGGTTGAACTGTTGAGCATGTATATTTCAGTCTTTTGTTTGTTTGTTTGTTTGTTTGTTTGTTTGAGGTAGGGTCTTGCTCTAGGCCAGGCTGACCTAGAATTCACTCTGTAGTCTCAGGGTGGCCTTGAATTTATGGTGATCCTCCTACCCCTGCCTCCCAAGTGCTGGGATTAAAGGCATGTGCCACCATGCCTGGCCTATTTCGGTCTTTTTTTTTATTTGCAAGGAGACATAGAGAGAATGGGTACACCAGATCCTCTCGTCACTGCAAACAAACTCCAGACATGTGCACCACCTTGTACATCTGTATTTGCGTGGGTACTGGGGAACTGAACCCAAGTTGTTAAGCTTTTCAGGCAAATGCCTTAACCACTGAACCATCTCTCCAGTCTATTTCGGTCTTTCTAAAGCAGCTGTTACACTTTCTATTCCATCAACAATGTATGAAAATTCCATTTGCTCCAAATCCCCACAAATATTTGACATTGATCACATGTTTACATTTTTGGCTTTTCTGGTGGCTATATAGAAATGTCACATTATTTTATTTTGCATTTTCCTGATCAAGAAGATGACATCATTTCCTATTCTATGACTAATCTTGCTCACTTTAGGTTACCTATTAAAAAGCATCATCAAGATCATGATTTTAAAATAGTGAAATATATTTTTATGGATATTTTTGTATCTTGATATCAACTGCCTTTCTTTCTCTACCCTGAGATTAACACATCTTACTTTTGTTCTAAGATACTTATAAAGCCAGGCATGGTGGTGCACACCTTTAAACCCAGCACTAGGGAGACAGAGATAGGAGGATCTCCTTGAGTTCGAGGCTACCCTGAGACTACATAGTGAATTTCAGCTCAGCCTGGGCTAGTGTGAGACTCTATTTCAAAGAAATAAATAATAAGATACTAGTGGCTTTATCTTTCCTTCCATGTGAATGGATTTTGTGTATGTTGTGTGATAGCTATCTATTTTAATGGTTTTTGACATGGATACAAAAATTTTTATAGAAAATTGCTATTCTATGACAGCTGTGCTATAAATTAAGCATACATAAATATTTTTCTATTTATTATATTTATATTATTCTATTTTTGAATTTTCTACTTGTTTCCCCCATATAAATTATTGCATTGTGTTAATTATTGCAAGTTTAAAGCAAGTCATAATATGGGAGCTGACCAGATATTTCAGGGGTTAAGAGCACTATCTTACAAAGCTTGAGGGCCTGGGTTTGATTTCTCAGTACCTATGTAAAGCCAGCACAAAGTGACACATGCACCTGAGTTTGTTTGTAGTGGCAAGGGGCCCTGGTGTGACCATTCTCTCTCTCTCTCTCTCTCTCTCTCTCTCTCTCTCTCTCTCTCTCTCTCTCTCTTTCTCTCAGTAAATAAGTTAAAATATTTTAAAACTAAGTCACAATACAGTGGAGTGTTCAGCACTGGGACATCTCTATCACACTTCCTGAGGCTCAGGGTCTATTGTGGAAGGAGCTAAAGGAAGGGTAGGACTGTTTACAACGCAAACTTCCAGACACAAAATCTCCTTGATAGTCATGACTTCACAGTGCCTGATAATGCACACACTTTATGGGAGGAAAAGATGATGACACCAATACAAAACAGAGACTAATTGATAGGGGAAGAGATAATGAGGGAGTGTAGGGAGGGAATCATAATGGTTTATTGTCTATAATAATGGAAGCTGTCAATAAAAAGTTTTTTAAAAACTAAGTCACAATATGTTTATACAGCAATTCTTCCAATCTTTGCTCTTTTTCTTCATGATGAACTTGACTAGTCTTGGCCATCTGTATTTTTGGCATTAATTTTAGAAACAGTTTATTGAGTTCAAAGACATGCTCACAAGTCTGCCCAGTTCTGGAGATGCCAGCTTCAAAGTCACTGACAAAAGAAGCAACAATCAGAGCATCAAACTTACATTTTCACATATGTTTTTCCACCTATGTGGAAAATGTGTTTATTTAGGCATTTTTTAAGTTTCTCAGTACTTTTCTATAGCTTTTTATAGAAATCTCCATGTAAAATGTTGTGATATTCATTTCTAGGCTCTTATCCCTATTTCATTCCATTTTGCATTTTGATTTCACTTTTTCATTGTGTCTCACCTTATCAATGCACCCAAACTTAACTTTTCTCCCATTCTGGGGTCTCCTAAAAAGTGGCTACTTAGTTGATTGTCATTCTTAAAAGAGAAATCTTGTGATACTCCTACTTCAGCCTCCTGACTATTGGGGTTACAAGCATGTGCCAACACACCTGGATGAGAGAAACAATTTTTTTTTTGGTTTTTCAAGGTAGGGTCTCGCTCTACCCAGGCTGACCTGGAATTCACTATGTAGTCTCAGGGTGGCCTTGAATTCATGGCGATCCTCCTACCTCTGCCTCCCAAGTGCTGGGATTAAAGGTGTGTGCCACCATGCCCAGCTGAGAGAAACAATTTAAAGGAAGGAAAAGATTTATTTTAGTTCATGGTTTCACTGGTTTCAGTCCATGATCCCTTGGCACCATTGATTTGGGACTGTAGTGAAACAGAGCGTCATGATGGAGAAGACAGAGTGGAACAAAACTGTTCACTTCATGGTGGCCCAGAAGCAGAGAGAAGATAAAAAGAAAGTGCCAATGCCAAGACATGCCCTGTAATGGCATGTCCCTAGAGACTCACTTCCTCCAACCAGAACCCATTTCCCTCAATTCTACTTCCTCCTAATAATCTATTCAAAATTTGGATTCCATCAATAGATTAAACTGTCCAGTCTTCATGATCTAAATGTCTCTATAAACATTCTCACAGACATACCCAAAGTTGTGATTTACTAATCTCTTAGGTGTCCACCAATTCAATCAAGTTGATAGTCAAGATAAACTATTTCTGGAATCATTTTCCAATCTCCTACTAGAATGGCAATCAATCTTCTTCAGCTCAGCAAACTTTCAATGTGACATTCCAGCAGTTTCAGGACAATTTACCTTGACAATGAAAACATCTGCTTTCATTTTTGTTATTACCAGCCAAGTTGTCACAATAATTACCATAGCAGACACATTCATTCTTGTTTTGGTTCTGTTTTTGTGCTGCTGTGTCTGGAACCTCATGCCTTATTCAGACTAGGCAAGCACTATACCACTAAGCTACACCTTCCGCTCTTGATAAACATGGTCTTGACTTTGAAGCCCACATTGCCTCCAAGGGGAGCTTCAACAAAAGTCACATGTTAGTTAGTTAGTTGTGACACTGACTGGGGCAAAGGTGAACACTGTCCTGGGTTTCAGAACATTAGTCTCCACTCAGCCCATAAGGCCAGTACCAAAACCAGCAGCTTTTGTTCATTATGAAAGAGCTGGTCCAAAGGCTTGTCGGCTGGACAATGTGGTGGCAGAATGCAAAGCAGAGCTATAAGTTGTATGGTCTCAAGTGACTTTCTATCCCTTGAAACAAAGCATATTAGCACTTAGCTCCAGCATGCTATCACCATATCAACCAGAATTTGACAGAAAGTCTACTGTTTCAAGGTTGTAACAAGTTTTCATTATGTAGGTGCTGACTTCCTCACATGCCTTCTGGCTGGTGGGTTGCTCAGTGGAATTCATTTTAACACCAGAAGTTAGCTGTTTCATAGCCAGTGTATAAACTAGAGGCCATGCTCATGGGCCTGTCCACTTTTGGAGATGCCAGCTTCAAATTCGCCAGCAACAGCAACAATCAAGACAGCACAGTAAGCCTGAGTTGGAGCTGCAATCATGTTTTTGAAAGTCTCTGTGTCCTGGGTATCAGGGTGACAACCACATACTTCCTGGACTCAAATTCTATAGGGATGTGAGTGGTGATACCATGCTCACACTCAGCTTTCAGTTTATCCATATCCAGGCACACTTAAAGGGCTCCTTTCCCATCTTAGCCTCCTTCTCAGTGTTCAGTTGTTCTTTTGTCATTCCCACCACATTTTTAGATCAGATAGCCAGTAATGGTAGACTTGCCCAAATCTATGCATCCATTGATCATGATGTTGATATGAGTCTTTCCCTGTCACAATTTTGGTTTACCTTCAACAATGGTTTTATGACACCTATGCTCAACAAACCTGATGTGAAAAAAGCAATTCTATACATTTTAAAGCTCATTAAATACTTTGTAATTTATACATGCAATGCTTATTTATATATTTATCATGTACTAATTCTTTCTTTGCTCTTTATTCCTTCTTTCACTTTTCTACTTGGCTTCATTTTTATATTGTTTCAAGTATAACATTAGATATGTTTTATTTTTTCAAGGTAGGGTCTCACTCTAGCCCAGGTTGACCTGACACTCACTCTGTAGTCCCAGGGTGGCCTCAAACTCATGGTGATCCTCCTATCTCTTCCTCCTGAGTGCTGGGATAAAAGGCATGCACCATCATGTCCTACATCATTAGAATGTTTTTGTGAGCCCCTTAGCAGTAATGAATTTTGTTTCTACTTCTTAGAAAATGATATTTTTGATAATCTAGGCTGACAGCTGTTTCATTTCAATAGCTTCTAGATACTACTCTCCTATCTTCTATCATTATCATTTTCTTTAGTTTTTCAAAAAAAAATCTAACTTTGTTTGTTGAACTTATCTGTTGTTTTTCTAGTTTTGTTTCTGATTATTTCCTTTCTTCTGCTAACTTTGGCCTTAATGACGGCAACAGAACTCCAACTCAAAGCTTGGCACCTCAGGAAAACACTTGGTTGTTTCGCTCTTAAAATTTTTTTCGCTACAGTTTTGGATGGCTTGGCTATGCTGACACATTTCTTCTTTAGTGCATAATCCACTGTAACTGTCCATGGTCTGGCCCATTTTCCCTTTCTGTAACTATCCGAAGCTCATCCAACACTACATGATATCCCAAGACAAATACTCTTCTGTAGGATCAAAGAACACACCTATGCCTTTGCTCTAAGCACTTGCTGGTGGAATGTCTCCTTATTAACTTTGATATTGAAGTTCTTTGTTGTCACTGTGATGCAACAAGTCAGCTCATTCAGGTCATTTTTTTTCATATTCAATGTTTTAATTCTGTAAACTTCCATTTAGATTGACTACAGGCTTATTTAGCCAGGAAAGTAAATTCGTCCTAAAAGGATACTCCTTCTTTGTTCTTTTGCTAAGGCCATATAGTAAGTAGTTTACCTGAGTCATCTCAGGGAGGGATGGAGGCAAAGGCCAGTTTAGCACACTGATGGGTCATGAAGAACTGAGTCCACCTGGTCTCAGCCTGCTGGGGTGGCCTCCTGATTGTTGTTATTCTTGTTATCATCATCATCGTCATCATTTGGGGGATTCAGGTAGGCTCTCACTTTGGCACAGGCTTACATGGAGCACACTGTGTAGCCCCAGGCTGGTACTGAACTCAATAAGTCTTCCTAGTCGGCCTCCCAAATGCTGGGACTGTGCACTGATGGTGAGTAGAGCTTCCTTCCAAGTGCTGTGACTAAAGGTTTGTGCCACAAAGCTTGGATTTGACTTTTCCAAAATATTTTTATTTATTTATTTGCAAGCATAGAGAGATAGAAGAGAGACAGAGAGAATGGGTGTGTCAGGGCCTATAGCCACTGCAAACGAACTCCATATGCATGCAATACTTTGTGCATCTGGCTTTATGTGGGTCATTAGGCTTTGCAGTCAAGTGCCTTAACTGCTGATCCATCTCTCCAGACCTTGGATTTGATTTCGCTATTATTACAGAAGCAGTGTTTTGTAACCTAATTTTATCCCTCAGTTAACTTCACTTTCCCATTTCAGTAATTTTTTTGGTTGGTTTATTTATTTATTGGTTTTTCAAGGTAAGCTCTCGCTCTGGCCCAGCTGACCTGGAATTCACTATGTAGTCTCAGGGTAGCCTCGAACTCACAGTTATCCTCCTACCTTGGCCTTCTGAGTGCTGGGATTAAAGACATGTACCACTATACCCGGCTGTTTATTTATTGTTAGAGAGAGGTTGGATGCCAGGGCCTCTTGAGACTACAGAAAAACTCCAGACACATGTGCAACTTTGAGCACCTGGCTTTAAATTGGTACTGGGGAATTGAACCTGGGTTGTCAGGATTTGCAATCAAGAGCCTTTAATCACTGAGCCATCTCTCCAGCCCCCATTTCAGTATCTAGTATTCAGTATATAATCAAATTATTTAATGGCATAGTCAACAAAATTCTCTGAGGAATTGGGACTAACTTCAAAGTTTGATATTTGAATAATAAAAATGAAGGAATAATCATTAACAATAATGTGACTAAAGTTGATGAGACCAATTCAGTGGTGAGAGAGAAATTTATGGTTTAAGAGACAAAATGGAATTTCTGGAGAAACGCATATTTTTTTGAGGGGAGATGGAATAAGATCAAGTGCAAAACTAGTGTGGTGGGCTTTATTTAGGAGACCAGATGGTCCATTCACAGTCACTCATGTGAGGCAGAGTATGTGGGTACAGATGTCAAGAAATATATTGGTAGTCTGTGAAGCTTTCTTGTACAAGATCAGTGTCTTAGTCAGCCACACACTGCTGGGATGAATCTCTAAATCAGACACAGTTTTGGGAGGAAAGTATTTATTGAAGCAGTAGATCTGGGGGAAGTTCCATAATGGTGAAAGAGGCTGGCCCCCTTTCACAGGTCCAAGCAGAAAGTGAAACCTATCACCAGCACCTCAAGCAAGGAAGCACATTTAAACTCTCAAAAAGCAGGAACTCCAGGCTTGAGCTCAGACTGCTCTTTGCATATGTATAACTGGAATTCCAGATCCACCCCAAACACACCTTTAGGGCCGGACCCTAAGATCTGGCCAAGGTATTACACCCTCTAGCCAGGCAGATGGAGATAAACTTTAATTTATTCTTAAATCTATTGGGGGACATCCATTCAAACTGCCACAATGAGCTAAGAGTTAGAATATGAGAAAGTGTTAGAAATTTGAGGGAAACAGAGAAATGTAAGATAGAAATTGTGTGAAGTAATGAGGTGGAAAGCAAGGTAGAAAAGTGATAATAAAGTGATCTTCCTCTAGGACATGCTCATTATCCATCCCCACAACCCATACACTTGAACTTTTCACTCTACTCCAATTATGCTTGCCCTGTTTTGCATTTTCTTTTTCCTCTGTCTGGGAATGTCCTCTCAGATCTCTAGCAGTTGGCCTCTTACAATTATTTATGGCTTGTTTTAGAGCACTATGCTCTGAGCATAAAAAAACATTACCATCTTATTCAGAGAAGCCCTCAACTTTGGGGCTGTTGATACTCTCTTATAGAAGGAGGGGCTAGGGAGCTTCATCAGATCCCAGGCATTCCCTCCTGCACCTCCCTGTAAACTGTCTGTAATCCTGCCCCTGGTACATTGGTTTCAGAGGTTACTAGAACATATGATGTATGGGAAGGTTAACTGAAGAGGGAACTCTGTCTATGTAGCTATTGGAAAGTTATCATCTACGCTAAGGTAACTTTTAGTGGTGTGGCTGGAGATCCTATATTCCTTTGTAAAAATTCATTGGTTCACTAAACTACACTTGGGTAGAATCATTACTTTAGTCCATCATTGTTGCCCTATATGAAATGAGTAGATGTTTGTTTATATCCCAAGGAAAAGTTCTGAATTGTACCACTGAAATTCCTTTAATTCATTTTCTACTAATTTATCTCTTACTCTTCCCAAGAGTGCTATGCTGCACTCCAGTGCCTACAAGGGTATCTGCCATAGAGTAGGTGCTCTATCAACATATTTTTGACTGGATCTTCTATTTGACCTCCAAATTTGTCTGTGTTCTATCCCCTGGCTGGACCTCTTTTGGCTCTTCTAAAATTGAATCATCAATTCTTCCTCTATATCACCCATATGTTAGCAAACAACCCTACCTGTACTCTCAATTTCTTTATCACACACTCCATTTCTTCCTCTCCCAGGCCTTTTCATGGGAAGATTGCTCCTGAAGCTCATAGTTGATAGATGGGGTTGACTTTTTGCTACTTTAGCACCTACTAAGGATAAATATCGCAATAGCAGGACAAAGGAATAACCAATGGACTCCTACCTGTTTCTTAAAAGGTGAGGGGATGTGCTACTCATCCCATAGTCCCAGAGCCGCTCCACAGCTGCAATGAAATAGTGCCGTGTTCTCTGTTGAAAACTACGGGGGCCTTGATCTTCATTCTCACCATAAATGTAAAAATCCTCCCTGTTTGTTTCAACTGCAATAGCATCATCATAGTCAATGGCTTCTTGTTCTGACTGAGGAGCAGCAAGAGTTATTTCCCTTTGATGCCATTTCAAGACTAGTGGGCTTGGAGTGCCTCTTTGCCAATCTTGTCCCTCATTTGCTGTTATTGAATGATTGTTGTCACAAGAGTTCAGAGATAAAATGGTGTCTTTTGTCTTAACAGATGTAGTTTTTGGTGATTTTTCTTTGGATTTCAGCTCTTCTTTTGGTATTTGTAAGAATGGTTTCAAGACAACAGTGTTCTCAAGGTTCTTGTCTGTGACTAAGTTTGTGTCACTTGTCCCCAGGAAACCAACCTTTTCTTGATCTCTGATCTCCCAGGGTATGATGGATAAAGAAAGGTTATTTCTTTTGTCTTCTTTTAAGAAATGACTACTTTCAGAACTTTTTGTCTTAAAGGTATAATTATAAGATGATGTTAGAAAGTGAAAAAAGTTGTCTTGGGATGGACTCTTCATGAGATCAGTAAGTTTAATTGATGGAAATTCTGATATTTTTACAGTGGGTGATATAGAACTATTAGTCTGAATGGTGCTATTCCTCACATGAGCATCTGATAAGAGAGACTGAGTAATGACCTCTTCCTTCTTCTTTTTGTGGCCTACCAGTGTAATGATGCCCTGGGTCAAATATTTCATAGTTTGGGACCATTGGGTTGAAGTATCATCCACAATCAGCTCCTTTTCAGGCTCTGTTTCTTGTAGGTGGAGTCTGAATTGTGCCAATTCCCATTTACCATGTTGTGTAATAAAATTCTTCTGGTTTGGATTAGCGAACATTCTTGTGGTGTTTTGATAGTTATCTTTGATTTCCTTGGTTTGATTTTGCAAGCCTTCTGAATTTGTTTCCTCTTTCTCTCTTTTTAAAAAATGGGCTATGTGAACTTCTGCTGTATTTGTTGAGTTGTTTACTGATTTGGAGTCTTCCTTTTCTATTACTTCCTGAATATTTTTTTCTTGATTATACATATCATTTTCTTGTATATTAGCCAGGATAGTAAAAGATCTGCTACTGTTTCTTGAAAAAATCATCCCCTTGGGTCTTGTGCCATTTGTAAATTCATCATTTTCTATTTCTACTTTATTACTTTTTGATAAGAAATTCTGATTTTTCACAGACTTTTCTTCTAATGATATTGATTGCTTTGGGACAGACCCTTGCCTAGAATTCAGGGAATATTTCCCATTGGTTCTTGTTGTCAAATTTGCTGATTCTGGCAAGAACAGCAGCTTGAAGAATGAATTATCTTGATTTTCTGAATCTCCTGGCACAGGGTCCACATTTGTTTGGTAAATTATTTCTTTGATTTCTGATAACATAGTTTTATTTGATTTCAATAAAGCATCATCTTTAATTGATAAGGAAAGACCATGAGAACTTTTCTCTTTGAGTAACTTGTCCCTCTCAATTGATGACATATTATTTCCTAGAGAACTTTCTTGAGTATTCATTATAACTGTTTCTAATAACTTGGAATTATTATTTCTTTCACTTATGTTCAGAGGTACATGAGCCCCAATAAGAGGAAATGACTTTCTACTAAATGCAGTAGTGTTTAATTGACCACTAAGGTGAACTAGAATATTTGGGGATCCTGAGGAACTCACTTTTTCAGGAATTTCTATCAAATTATCTGATTGGATTGTCATAGTCATTAGATTATTTGGCAAACTAGAAACTTTCACATCAAGTTTATTCAACTCTCCTGCTGTATTTGTCCCCAAATTCTCATTTGATCTTAATTGTAGGCTTGATTCAGGAGTAAATACTATTTTCTCAATGTGATGGAGCTCTGATCTGAGTTGTGTCACTTCAGATAGACCTTCATTACTGTCTATTGGACTAGGTGAATAATCATCAGAAATAGCCTCATATGTGGCTTCTTGGTTCTCTGATAAGGACAGCTCATATGGAGTAGGACTCTGTCCCAAGAACATCAAGTCACTAGATGAGACACTTTGTACTTGAGGCATCCCTGTTCTCTCTCCAAATGGAGGCTGAGTCTTTTCTATAACATTCTTGGGAATTGGGTTGGCTTTGAATTTCTTTTGTTTAGCACTAGGGTGCCTTACATTCTGGGAGAAGCTTCTGGGTTCAAAAACATTGTTGTCACTTAGCAAATGAGTTGGAATATCTTCATATGTTTCCTCATAATAATCACCAGTGCTCCTGTCACAACTAGAAACCTTCAGTAAGGCTGACATGCCTCTATTCCGAAAGTCTGAGTTGTGGCACCCCAGGATCCATAGACCTGAAGATGAGAGAGGATGAGAGCCTTGTTACTTATAACCCAGGTTCCAATTAAGTTCTGTATTATAGGTTCTCTCCCACCCAAATGTAAATGAAGAAATGCTAGTTGCCACTATTATGTCATTGGTCATTGGACCAAATCCTTGACACATATAACAGTCCATCAATGGTGGTAGGAGTCATTATTGCATTGTTATTATTTTACTGTGCATGTTTCTAA
Source organism: Zapus hudsonius (assembly GCA_004024765.1). NCBI lineage: Eukaryota > Metazoa > Chordata > Mammalia > Rodentia > Dipodidae > Zapus > Zapus hudsonius. Next base: position 2,629 of record PVHP010038469.1, on the reverse strand, counting down.
ACAAAAGAAAATACTGTGATAAAAAAAATCAATACATAATAGGGGCTTTAGAGATGGCTCAGTGACTCAGGCACTTGCCTGCAAAGTCTAATGATCTGGGTTCAATTACTCAATACCCACATAAAGCCAGATACTTTGATGATGAGAGTAAATTAATTCAGGAAGGTTTTTTTCAGCTTTTTAAAAACTTATTTTATGAATGTCTACCAGATATTCACTGAAAAACTAACGCCAATGCTTCTCAAACTTTTCTGCAAAATAGAGAAGGAAGGAACACTACCAAATTCCTTTTATGAAGCCAGCATAACCCAGGTACCAAAACAAGACAAAGACAGAACAAAAAGAAAATCACAGCCCAATCTCAATCATGAACATAGATGCAAAAATTCTTAATAATACACTGGCAAATAGAATACAAGTTTTCATCAAAAAGATCATTCACCCCGACCAGGTAGGTTTTATAACAGAGATGCAGGGATGATTCAACATACACAAATGGATAAATGAAATAAATCATATAAAATAGACTGAAGGACAAAAATCACATGAGCATCTCAATAGATGCAGAAAAGGAATTTGACAAAATCCAACATCCCTTCATGGTAAAAGTCCTAAAGAAAGTGGGAATAGAAGGAACATATCTCAACATAATAAAGGCCATTTATGACAAACCTATAGTCAACATCATACTAAATGGGGAAAACTTAGAGCATTTCCACTAAAATCAGGAACAAGTTGAGGGTGTCCACTATCCCCACTTTTATTTAATATAGTACTGGTAGTCTTATCTATAGCAATAAGGCAAGAGACACAAATCAAAAGGGTACAAATCAGAAAGGAAGAGATCAAATTATCACTATTTGCAGAAGATATGATTCTATACATAAGGGACCCTATTTAAAGACTCTATCAGCAAACTGTTAGAGCTGATAAACACTTTTAGCAATGTAGCAGGATACAAAATCAACACACAGAAATCAGTAGCCTTCCTATATACTAACAACAAACAGGCAGAGGATGAAATCAAGGAAACACTCCGATTCACAATTACAGCAAAAAAAAAATATAAGGTACCTTGGACTAAATCTTGGAAGTGAAGGATTTCTACAATGAAAACTTTAAAACACTCATGAGAGAAATTGTAGAAGACTCTAGAAAATGGAAAGACATGCCACGTTCTTGGATCGGAAGAATCAGTATCATGAAAATATCAGTCTTACCCAAAGCAATCTATACATTTAATGCAATCCCCATCAAAAGTCCAATGGCATTCTTCACCAACATAGAAAAAAAATCCTAAAATTTATTTGGAATATTTACAAAAAAACCTCAAATAGCCAAAACAATTCTAGGCAACAAAAATAAGACTGGCAATATCATGATACCTGATTTCAAGATACATTACAGAGTCATGGAAACAAAAACAGCATGGTACTGGCACAAAAGCAGACACATAGATGAATGGAATAGAATAGAGGACCCTGATGCAAACCCAGACATTTACAACCATCTGATTTTTGAAAAAAAAATGCCAAAAATATTCACTGGAGAAAAGACAGTCTCTTTAACAAATGGTGCTGGGAAACTTCATATCTATATATAGAAGGATAAAAATAGGTCCTTATCCCTCTAACTCTCCATACACAAGAATCAAGTCCAAATGGGTCAAAGACCTACACTAGAACACACTGTCATAGGCAACGACTTTCTCAACATAACCCCAGTTGCTCAAGAAGTAAAATCACTAATCAACAATTGGGACCTCATAAAATTAAGAAGCTTTTGTGCAACAAAAGACACTGTGAATAGAGCAAAGAGGAAACTTACCCAATGGGAGAAAATCTTTGCCAGCTATACATCTGACAGAGGATTAATATCCAGGATTTACAAAGAACTCAAAAACTAACTGATAATAAATAAAACAATCCAATTTAAAAAATGGGCTATAGAACTGAATAGAGAGTTCTCAAAAGTAGAAATACAAATGGCCTATAAACATCTGAAAACATGTTCTACCTTCTCAGCAATCAGGGAAATGCAAGTTAAAACTACTCTGAGATTACATCTCACTCCTGTCAGAATGGTTACCGTCAAGAAAATTAATGACTGATGCTGGAGAGTGATGGAGAAAGACACCCAGCAACTTCAGGCTTCCGGTTCAAGATGGCTGACTAGCAGACACGCGACATCCCTCGGGAAACAAAGGTCAGGGTTTTCAGCAGGGATCCAGGTCGTGGACAAAAGCTGCAGTCACACTCTGAGCTGCAGATACCTCCCAGCACAGGATTCTCACCAGTGGAAGCCTCCATCGAGGACCAGCGCTCGCCAGAGGCAGTGAGTTGTCACGAACCAGCAAGCCCGGCCAGAGCAGCCTCAGCCTGGCGGCTGACAGAGGCTTTTCCTCGGCCTCTGCCAGATTCCCTCGGGTTCCCTCCGTGTACCTCCCGCCCTCTGCATGTTCCGCACGTCTATCCTGTCCCTCCTAGGTGCTTGAGTGTCTCTCATTTTCAACTTTTTTACTTTATTTCTCTTTTTTCTTCTTTTCTTTTTCTCTTGCTCCTACATAACACCTCCCCCCACCCTCTTGGTCCCCAGTGTATGTCCCACCCCTCCAGGTCCTTGCTAATCC
>PVHP010038468.1:0-16772 GCA_004024765.1 Zapus hudsonius | reverse complement strand
CACACACACACACACACACACACACACACACACACACACAGATATGAGCGCTGACCCCGCTCTCTCAGCAGGCAGCATATGGTCTACCACTTAACAGCCCAGTACTGCCAAGTGGGGACCATTAGGGTGGGTCATTAGGATGGGTTCTTTTCCAGCGTTAAAATGCTGCAGAATATAAGCTGCAATTATCACCGGTGCCAAAACAGCACTTAGTGAAATAAGCACATTATTGACATCTGGTGAATCCGTCTCCGGTGGACAAGAAGCGGAAATTCTTGCTCTAAGTCAGAGGACTGTTGCAGGGGATGCTAGCAACACAAGCTCTGCTGTTTGGGGGAGACTTCCCCAGCCTCCCATGCCCGGGCCTTTCCTTGCCAGCCCTGTCGATGAGTGTGACACCACCTGTTCACGGGGACTGGCCATCTGAGCAGGACTGGAACCTTCGGGATAACATCCCAGAGAAGCGATGCTCCCTGCCCAAGTAGGACTGCCCCAGGCCACCTGTGATGGCCCACAGGCCAGGGCTGGTCATCTCATGGTGGTCTTTGGTGTATGTGCCAGGGGAAATGTTCCACCACCCTTGAGACCCTTGTCTGCAGCTTTGTGGACAAGAAAACTTCGAAGCCTGTTCCATGACTGCAATGCCAGTGAGATGAGATGGAGCTGTGGCTCTCTGAGACCATGAGGTCTAGGGCGGACCCTGCTCTGGGAGTCCTCTGGAGGGCCTGTTCCTCTGGCAAGGAGGCCGAGGTCCCTCAGCTGGCAGCTCTAGAGAGAAGTGAGGAAGAGGGTGAAGGAGGGCCTCACACCACAGACCTGTGCAAACAGCCAGAGCTGTTAGGGGCCTGGAAGAGATGCATTTCTTGGGACCCAGGGACAAAGCAGGTTGAGGTTGGCCCCAAAGCCCCCAGGTCTCCCCAGACCTAAGCTGCAGGGCACAGGCTTCCCCAAGAGCCAAGAGGTGCACACCAGAGGCCAGTTCACCAGCAAAGAAAGTTGAGGGCACCAGAGTGGGAGGCTCTGTTGTCATGGAAACAGAAGATGAGAGCAGGCTGGGTCTGGGGGTCACCCGCAATGAGCAAGGTCTTCACAGATTGAGGGGTCTAGGTTGGAAACCACTCTAATGATCCAAGGGACCCATCCATTACCAACAGGGGCCAGAGCAGGTGCTCAGGGGGACATAATCCAACCACAGGTCCCATGAAGTCCCTGCCAGAACCGGGTAAGGCCTCCAACACTTCATCTTCCAAACTGCTTCACTGCAGTTGGTCTTGCCTTTTGGTTTTTGGGGAAGAGGAGTAATGAGACAGGCTCCATGTAGTCCAGGCTGGCCTCCAGCTCTCTATGTAGCCGAGGATGACCTTGAACTCCAGAATGCTGGCATCACTGCATTTGCCACTTTATTTCCACGTGGCGCAGGGTCTTTGTGGTGCCAGGCAAGCACCGCCAGCTGATCGACATCTCTGGCCTCTCTAATTTGCCTAAGGACTAAATACAGTTCTGTGCCCTGTTCCAATCTTACACAAGCACTCCGAGTTGTAAGGTTTCCAGCTATTCTAACGGAGCCAAGCACACGTAGATCTCCTAGGAAACCCTCAGAATTCCATGGGAAACTGTGGGAGGAACAAGGTGGCCCCTCCAGCTCAGCTTGACAGATTCTACCCAGCAGCTCCTGTCCCAGGCATCACCGGGCTGGAAACACCCCCAAGACGTCACTGGGTTAAAATGTGTCTTTTTTCTTTAAGTTGCTAGGGAAGGAAACCAAGGCCTTGCACACACTAGGCAAACTCTGCCACTGGACCACACCCCAGCCACAAAATGTGTCTTAATGGGACCCCAATTCTACAGTCAAGAATTCAGATATCAGTGCGGACTTCTTGTGAAGGAGAGCGTGGCTCCCAAGTCCCATGAGGGGCAGTCATATCCACAGAGCCTGATGGCAGGTGACCATAAACACAGGAACAGAGGGACAGCACCAGGAATGTGGCCAGGGCCTGTAACTAGAGTGTGCAGGCCAGCCTGGCTCCCTCACTGCCCCACATCCCCATGGCCCACCTGATCACTTCTTGTCACCAAACATCACTGAGTCACAAGTCCTCGAATAGTGAACAAGAGGAAACATGGAGTCAGGATGGGCTTCACAAGGTGACTGAAGAGACGCTTTCTTCCTCTGTCACAAACAAGAATCCCACTGTCCACTGGCTTCTTGTGGAGCTCAGACGAGAGGCTCTGCTGGTGTGAACGAAGGCTGGGGCTGGACGGCCCTCTCACCACCACAGGTTTGGTGGTTCCTCAGCCACTCTGCTTTTAAACAAGGTGATCTCGTCCAGGTGCACCATGGGGACATCCCGGATGACATCTGTCAGGCCCTCATGGAGCAGAGGGAAGATGACGACATTCAACGCAGGCCTCTCAGCCTGGAAACTGAGCCAGAGATGAGCCATTAAGAGGGGATCTGTGGGTCTGGATGGAGCTCAGCTGATTGTGTTGCCTAGCATGCACGAGCCCCTGGCTCCATCCTGAGCACCACATAAACGAGGGGTGGTGGTGCAGGCCTATAATCCCAGCCCTGGGGAAGCAGAGGCAAGAGGATCAGATATTCAATAAGCAAGCAAAATAGGGGACGTATCAGGCCGGGCAGGAAACAGTAGCGACATGCAGGAGGAAACTTGGGGGCTGCTCATCCTGCCATATCTACACAAGCCCATGTGAGTCTCTCTGAAGTCTGGTTTGTGGTTTATGGGAGAGTCACCCTGATGTGGTTGATAGGGGCAGTGGCAGAGTTGGGGACAGGGTAGAGCAGCCAGAGAGCAGGCCCAAAGGTTGTCACGCTTTCCTCTGGACATGGAGGCAGAACCCACTCACTGTCAGATCAAGTCTGAAGACCCGGGAAGCCAGCCCTGCTCTGCGGAGCCTAGAGGGCAGCAGAACCCAGGGTTACCTAGAGGAAGCCATGCCAAGCAAGCGAGCTGCAGATCCAATGTTTCTGGCCAAGCAAGGACCCACTGCAGGACAGAGAGGGACAGTGACCAAACCTACAGGGCCTCAGGCAATCTGAAGGGGGTCAACCCCAAGACAGGGCAGGCAGTACACATACAGGCTGTGACACAGACAGACAGGGGAGGCAGTGCACAGACAAAAACAAGCAGAACCACACAGATGTGTGACCGACAACCTGTCCCCTTCACTAGCAGGAGCAGTTTCCCCGACCTCTGTGCACAGGGACTCAAGCAGCACTGGGCACAGGCCGCATGCTGAGTCTGGCCAAGGGCAGAGTTTCACCCTCAGCATGACCCCTCGGGGCTGACTGCAGACCTGGAGACCCAGCCCAGGTGAGAGCACATGGCGACCGTGCCACGCCAGGCCCAAGGCAATGTCAAGGACATTCAAGTGCAGACGGGAGGACCCTGGGACTCATCCCAGAAATTCCACTCCACAGGTTTGGGGCACAGAGAAAGCACCCACATAGCAGGTAACCTTGACAGTGGCCAGAACTCAGGCAAGCCCTCTGCTCTCTTTGGTGTGCATATGTGCCTGCGTTCATGTGTGTGAGTGCCGGTGTGTGTGCACTACGGCACGCATGTGGAGTCAGAGGAGAACCTCAAGCTCTGGTCCCACCTTCCACCTGCTTGAGGAGGTCTGCTATTGTTCAGCACTGTGTGGCTGGCTCACTAGCTTCTGGAGGCTTCTCCGTCCTCACCTCCCATCTCGCCATGGCTGTACTAAGATCACACACATGACACTGCAGTATCCAGCGTTGTGCAGGTTCTAGACCTGGACTCAGGTTTACACATTGTGCGTCAAGTACTACCACCTCAGCTGTTTAAAAGAACGTCCTTGGAGGTCAGACTGGGCTATGTGGGGGAGTGGTTAGAAGCAGGGTCTCACTCTAACCAGGATGACCTGGAGCTCACTGTGTAGCCTCAGGCCAGACTTGAACTCACAGCAGTCTGATTGATGAGAAAGAGTGATGGAACTAAAGGCATGTGCCACCATGCCCAGCTTCCATTTTTATTCTTGTTTTTGGGGGCCAAGGTCTCATGTAGCCCAGACTGGCCTCAAACTAACTCACTATGTAGCTAAGGATGGCCTTGACCTCAAGATCCTCCTGCCTCCACCTCCCCAGGGCTGGGATTACAGAGACATGCCATCAGGCCTGGTTTATGTGGTGCTAGAGATAAAACCCAGCTCACTTGAGGGCACTGTGCATGGCAGACACACACTCTACAAACAGCCACATCCCAGTCCTGGCTCCACTCTTTAAAACTGTCTCTGGTGCTGCCAGACTTCAACACACCACTGCTCCATCCATGAGCTCTTCTCCACACGCCTGCACCAGGTCCTCTGTGTCCCCAGCATCAGAGCGGAGCCTTTCCTACGGCTCTGGAAATGCAAAAACTTGAAAGAATACAAGTTTACACTACTGTGGTGCAGGGAGAAATCGTAAGGCAATCAAACATGTGAAAAGTACAAGAAATGACAAAATGACAGAGTGGGCAGTTAGAATAGAAAAACTGCCAAGTATGGCTCAGTCAAAATAATGACTCTTCATCATTTATCATGATTGAATCTTTATACATACTTTTTGTTTTTATGGTTTTTCAAGGTAGGGTCTCACTCTAGCCCAGGCTGACCTGGAATTCACTATGGAGTCTCAGGCTGGCCTCGAATTCACAGCGATTCTCCTACCTCTGCCTCCCAGTGCTGGGATTAAAGGCGTGCGCCACCACGCCCGGCTTATATTTTCTTAAAAACGTTTTATTTGCATGTTCATGTGTGCTTGTGTCAGGGCCTCTTATTGCTGTAAATGAGCACCAGTCACTTTGCCACTTTTTACATCAGGCTTAAGTGGGCAGCTTTAGAAGTGAACTGGGACCGCCGTGTGGAACCACCAGGAAGAGTCCAAGGTAGGCAGGACGTGCGGAGGAAACGGGAAACCCTAGTGGGGAGCAAGCACTGATGGGACAGCTGGTGGTACTGCCTGTGTCTGTTTACCCAGGCTGTGCCTGGAGGACGCTGTTCTCCAGAGAAGCCCAGCTCGGGGTGAGAATCAGGAAAAGGTTCATCTGATGTCCCAGGGCCGCCAAGGGAAGGCCCAGGCTGAGCTCCAGCTCGTGAACTTTGAGGGCACAGGGCAGTGAGATCTTATCAGCGTCACACAGACCAACATCCCACGGCTTCATCACTCCCCATGGGAAAGCCAGAGACTCCAGGAGACATAGGGTCTTGTCCAACCCCAGGAGCCCTGAGGCTGGTAGGAAATAGCCCCAAGTGGGAGAACCCAAGAAAGCCAGAAACACACCCTCAGGGGACCTCTACACTGGCATCTGGGAAGCAGGAGGCAGCAGGCAGCAGCAGGAAGGCAAATCCGGGGTGGGCCTGGCAGAGACCACACCAGCCCAGCTCCTAACACCACCATGCTGAAGACAGACACCTCGGCAGAGCAGCTATGCACTAACTTGGCCAGGATAGACAACTTGGGATTCTGGAGAAACCAGGAGGGAACAACATCAAACCCTGGGGGCTTCCAGGAGCCCCTCACCAACACTTGTTCTCAGACCAAATCCAGACCCAGTGTAGGGCCACTGAAGAACCCCAAGTGCGGACATGCAGAAGAAAGCAACCCAAAAGCCAGCAGGGCTACATGGTACAGAAAGTGAGAAAAGGATGAGGCCTGTGGAGATGGCTCAGCAGTTAAAGGCGCTTGCTTGCAAAGCCTAACTGCCTGGGTTTGATTCCCCAGTGCCCACATAGAGCCAGATGCACAAAGAGGCACATGTGTCGAGTTTGTTTGCAGTGGCTGGAGGCCCTGGCACGCCCATTCTCTATCTGCCCCTCTCTCTAAAAAATAAATAAAATTTTAAAAATAAAAAAGAGGGGGCCGAAGAGATTGCTCTGTAGCAAAGCCTAACAACCCAGGTTCCATTCCCTAGTACCCATGCAAAGCCAGATGCTCAAAGAGGTGCATGCATATGGAGTTCATTTGCAATGACTAGAAGCCCTGGTACACCCAATCTCGCTGTCGGTCTCTCTTCTTTCTCTCTGTTTGCAAATAAATAATTTTTTTAAAGTGAGAAGCCAGGCATGGTGATGCATGTCTTTAATCCCAGTCCTTGGGAGGCTGAGGTAAGAGGATCACTGTGAGTTTGAGGCCAGCCTGAGACTAAAGTGAATTCCAGGATTCCAGGTCAGCATGGGTTAGAGCAAGACTCTACCTTAAAAAAAAAAAAAAAAAAAAAAGGAGGAGGAGGAGGAAGAGAAAAAAAAAAGGTCTGCAAGAGCTGGGCTTGGGGGCTTATTAGGCCTACAATCAAACACTCAGGAGGCTAAGGATTGCTGTGAGTTCGAGGCCAGCCTGGGACCACATAGTGAGTTCCAGGTCAGCCTAGAGCGAGACCTTATCTCAAAAAAAAAAAAAGCAAGTGAAGCACAGACACCTTCAAGTTGTTCTCTGAGCTCACACTCGAAATGTGGCATGCACACACATGCGTAGACAGAAATAAACAATTTAAGTGAGGGGTAGGGAGATGGCTCCGTGTGTAGAGGGGCAAGGTGGCTGATGGAGCCAGGAGAACCCAGAAGCTCCTGAGCCTAGACTGGCCTTCCCAATGGGCAAAGCGAGACCCTGTCTCAAAGAAGTGAGGAGAAGACAGGCTGTCGTCTGACATCCACATCACAAAGAGCATCAGGAAAGGGGACAGATTCCCCCTTCTTGCATCCATCCTGATGGGGGCCTGGGGAGGTACTAGGCAGCTGGTTGCTGAAAGCCACAATGCCACCTGCTGGAAACCCTCAGAAAAGCACCCTGTACTGCTAGGCTTAGACCAGCTCCCAGGATGGGGTGGGGAGCCCTTAGGAGGCCAGCAAGAGCCAGACATGGACTGCAACGTCAGGATACCTCCGGGCCCACTGGGGTAAGTGGCCCAGCAGAGCCACACTGCAGAAGACATGTCCACAGAAGGCCGGGCCTCTTCCACTCACAGTGAGGTCTAGGCCCGGGCCTGAGAGAGAGGCTTTGGGCACACCTGCATCTGGACTTCTGGACTCCTCACATCTTTTTCTTTTTTCCTTGGGACAGGATCTTGCTGTGTAGCCCAGACTGACCAGGACCTAGAGATCCACCTGCTTCCACCTCCTGAGGACGGGCATTACAGGCACTCACCACCACGCTCAGCTTGCATGGGAACTTCTGTACATGGAGTGAGGAGCTTGAGCCATCTAAACTCTCTAGCTGAGGCTGACCTTGAACTTGTAATTGTCTTGCCTCAGCATCCCAGGCCTGGCCCATACAGATAAATGGCCATGCAGCTAAACCCGTGACTACCCAAGGGGACAAGCTCGAAGCAGAAGACCAGACCCTCCACTCCCTCCACCATGACTTGGCACTTCATCCCTCCAAGATCCCTGCTGGGAGCTGAAGACGCCAGCTCCTGGGGACAGTGCTGCCGTCTTGCCATGAGTCCCCACTCACCTCCGGAGGAGCGACTGCTGCAGGCTCTTGCAGGTGGTGAGGGACTCTCCTGTAAACATGTGGCACACGATGACCTGCGGGCAGCGGGTCATGAAGGCCAGCACGGCGTCAGGCTGCAGGGTGCCGCTACGGGAGACCAGGCACAGGCGCTGCAGCGAGGAGCACTGGCTGAGTGCCTGGAAGAACTGGGCGTTGGCACTGAAGTAGGGCTGCTCCAGCCTGTAGGACAGAGGGCAACGATCCCGGCTGAGGGGCTGGCCCCGAGGCATGAGGACTGGGGACCCAAGGGACCTGCTCCACCACCCACTGTCTGAAGACCTCCTTAGGCGCTGCTGGCTCAAAGCCATCTGAGTTCCCTGGAATCCCTCCTCAGTACCCCACACAGTGCCACCAGGCACCACCAGGGGTACAGAAACGGCCTTCCCTTGGGAGCCAGTCTGACACAGATAAGCCAACAAGGGCAGGAGAAAGTAGGAACCCAGAAGACCAGGGTGGGAGTGTGAGGGGCCAGGCTGGACACCACCAGCCATGACAGGGTAGACAGCAACTGCCAGCTCCAAGGGCAGGCTAAGGGTAGGTGGAGCCAGGAAAGGAGGATTCAGCCTAAAGGGTAGGAATGGAGGTCTGTCCACCACATCTGGTCTCAGAAAGATGGGGAACCTTGAAAGCAAAGGGACAGGAAGGAGGCAACAGGACTCTGCTCAAAGGCCAGGCTGCTGTGAAGAGGGACCAATGGGTAAGTATTAGATTTGGGAAGGCAGAGTAGACAGTAACATTCCAGATCTTTCCTCAGGTATCTATCCACCCAGACAAAATGCATGAGGGACAGGAGGGTGAAGAAGCAAGCTAAGCTAATGTGGGTCCCCAGAAAAAGGTGATAGTCCCAGCCAGGATCTATAGGTATAGCCTCATTAGATATAAAAATGTACTTTTAGGGCTGAAGAGATGGCTTAGTGGTTACAGCGTTTGCCTGCAATGCAGAAGGACCAGAGTTCGATTCCTCAGTGCCCATATAAAGCCAGATGCACAAGAGGGTGCATGTGTCTGGAGTTCATTTGCAGTGGCTGGAGGCCCTGGTGTGCCCATTCTCTCTCTCAATAAATAAATAAATAAATAAATAAATAAATAAATAAATAAATAAATAAATAAATAAAATAAATATTTAAAAAAATGTACTTTTAGCCAGGAGTAGTGATGGACGCCTTTAATCCCAGCACTCAGGAGGCAGAGGTAGGAGGATCACTGAGTTCCAGGTCAGCCTGGGCTAGATTGAGATCCTACCTTGAAAAAAAATTTTTTTTAATTAACAGCCAGGCTAAGGAGATGACTCAACAATTAAAGGCATTTGCTTGCAAAGCCTGTTGGTCCATGTTCAATTCCCCAGTACCCACATAAAGCTTAGATGCACAAAGCAGCATATGCACTTGCACCGTGCTGGCATGTCAATTCTCTTCTCGCAAAGAAATAAAAATATTGAAAATATGGGCTGGAGAGATGGCTTAGCGGTTAAGGTGTTTGCCTGCAAAGCAGTAGGACCCAAGTTTGATTCCCCAGTACCCACATAAAGCCAGATACACAAGGTAGCACATGTGTCTGGTAATCATTTGCAGTGACCGGAGGCCCTGGTGCGCCCATTCTCTCTCTGTATGCCCCTCTCTCACTCTCTCAAATAAATAAATATATATAGCCAGACTCAACCAGAGGGAATAGGGCTACCCACCAACATTGTTCTAAGCTGCTTTGTGTGGGGCCACCACTTGGTAGACAAGGCCCCTCTCCTGGAATGCAGCTGGAGGGGCTGGTTTTGACTCCTTGATACTCCCAAAACTAAGCCTGTGGGGGAAAAACATGTCCTCCTGGGAGGGGGGTAACATGGAGAAGCCACAGCCCCCAGTTAGCCCACACCACTGGGACAAGCAAAGGAAGCCCCTTAGGACTGCTATGGGGTTTGTACTATGTCACAGCACAGAGCACAAGTCTCGCCATACACGGGCCACATGACAACTGTCATACTTAAAGGCACGGAGAGAAACTAGATGCTCTCCAGGCTGTGAGGGTGGCCATGTGGCTTGTCTCCCTCACCAGACACAGGTCACCTATGCCATGGGCACAGCCCGGCCAGCTACCACGCCCTCCAGATCCGATTTTCAGCTCTTTCCACTTTCATTGTTCTAGGGGTGTGTAGAGGCCAGGGCCCAGGAACCATAGACTTGGCCACACTAGCAGGCCAGCAAGCCCAGGGAGCCTCCATGCCCAGGCTGCTGCTGCTGGGGTCTGGCTGCAGGTCCTTGTGCCTGCACAGTATGTACTTGGCCCACTAAGTGGCTCACCACATTGTCACTGGCTCGAACTTGTCCTGTAGGCCAGTCATGATGTGCCTGCTGTAGCTTCCTGAGTAGCTGGGGTGAGATGCCTCACACCTGCTTGAACTGACCCACCTACATTCATTTCTTCCTTCCCTCCTTCCTTCCAGTCTCAAGTAGCCCAAACTGGTCTTGAACTCACTCTACAGCCCAGGCTGGCATCAAAATCACCCTCCTGCCTCAGCCTCCCACGTGCTGAGATTACAGGCGTGAACCACAGCACCTGGCTTGCAGTTTGTATATTTCTGCTTTGGTTCTTGTTGGTTTGAGGCACTAGGGACGGACCCCAGGGCCTTGGACATGTGGATCCTATTTTCCAAAGACAAGCTCTCAGCATTCCTCTGCAAGCCTGAATGTGGGGAGGGAGCAAGCGCCTCAGGTTCCCCTCCCTTCCACACAGCAGGGAGTGGAGTCAGGGTGACAGGCAACAGCTTTAGCCACTAGGTGGCAATGCGGGTCTGTGCTACCAGCAGAGGTCACCCCACGCCAACTGGGTTCTAACCAAGTGGCTAGTACAGTGTCAAACTTCTCACTAGAGCCCACTTGCAGAGCCTTTGCTCTGAAGGAAGTCACCTATCACAGGGCTCTAATGGTGGGCCAGTGTGTCCTTCTCCAGCTCCCTGTAGAGCCACCAGCATACAGGATAGCTCAGAGAACTGACCCGAGGCGGTTCCCGGTGGCATTTGAGGTTGGGCAGGGGACCAGGAAACGTTATCCACCCCAATGGGGCTTCAGGGGCTTCACCTAGCAGTTCCTTCCCAGCCAGCAAGTACCTGGCCACCAAATCATACTCCTGGGAGGTGACTGTGTTCTCCCCGTCCCCCCTTGGACATGACTACTTCCGGTGGGGCCAGGGGTACAGCACCAGGCCTGGCTCACACAGTTCTCTTGCTTCCTTCCACACGGGCAGCCCAGAGTGACTCAGACTAACATCCCGCCTCCAGCTGTGGGAAAGGTGACACTCTTTTCTGTCACGTGACCCTCTTGCCACAGAGATGTGCCCCAAGCCCACAGCCAGAACAACCTGTCCCCGTGGAACCTCCACCCACAGGAAGCAGAGCTGGCACACATACGCACGCATGCACGCCCAGGTTTGTCAGGCTGTGGGGGTGGCAGCCTATCAGAACATGTCCCTGGGAAGTACAGGAGCCCTACAGCCATTTCCTCTGGGCCACTGTTGCTCACCACCTGCCTGGCTGGGCCAGCAGGGAAAGCAGCAACCCAAGGGAACGTGGCCATGTGGCTGCTTCCTGGAAGCCAGTGTTTGTTGGAAGCAGACATGGCTGGAGCGTGGACACAGAGATACCACTATGAACTGTCATCAGGCTCTTGGGACGCCCTTCAAGTCGCATTATCCCCAGATCTGCAGGTTCCATGCTGCATGCATGGTTCTGCCCCTGGAGGGGTGCTTGGATGCAGGGACCACAGTCTAGAGCCTTCCAGGACCTCACATGCTGCTGTGTGGCCTGGTCAATACTCAGTTGCCCCGTGAGGCTAGAAACAGGCCCAGCTGCCCAGGGCTGTGTGACCTTGGAAGATGCATTAACTCTATGGGCCTCACTTTCCCCATCTGCAAAGTGGGGACACTATCTATACTTCCAGACTGTTGAAGGTCTCACAGACCTACATAGTGAATTCCAGGTCAGCCTGGGTAAAGTGAGACCCTATCTCCAAAAACAAACAAAATCCCAATTCCCCAGTACCCATGTAAAGCCAGATGCAAAAAGCGGCACATGCATCTGGAGGCCATTTGCAGCAGCTGGAGGCTCTGGTGTGCCCATTCTCTCTGTCTTCTCTCTCTGCTTGCAAATAAATAAATAAACATTAAGAATATTTTTTATTTATTTGCAAAGAGAGAAAAATATGAGAGGAAATGGGCGTACCAGAGCCTAATGCATGTGTCACTTTGTGCATCTGGCTTCATGTGGGTACTGGAGAATTGAACCCAGGTTGTCAGGCTTTACAAGCAAGTTCCTCTGAAGGCCAAGCCATCTCTCTAGCCCCCCTCCACCTCCCTCCTTCTTTTTTGTTTTTCAAGGTAGGGTCTTGCTCTAGCCCAGGCTGACCTGGAATTCACTATGTAGGCCTCAGGGTGGCCTCGAACTCACTGAGATCCTTCTACCTCTGCCTCCCAAGTGCTGGGATTAAAGGTGTGCACCTCCACACCGGCTCTCCAGCCCTTTTTTTAAAAATATTTGAGACAGAAAGAGGCAGAGAGAGAAAGAGAATATGGACGCACTAGGGCTTCCTGCCACTATAAACAAACTCCAAAAGCATGAGCCACATCCTGCACCTGGCTTTACGTAGGTACTGGAGAATCGAGCTGAGCCCTCATGCTTTGCAAGTAAGTACCTTTAAGTGCTGAGCCATGTCTCCAGCCCCATCCACTTGCTGTGTGTTCCAGGCTAGCTTGCTCACTATTCTATCTTGTCTCGTGTGTGTGTGTGTGTGTGTGTGTGTGTGTGTGTGTGTGTGTGTGTATGTGAAGCGCTTTATTTACCCAGAGTTGTCTCCCCTGACCTTTCTTTTCTCTTGAGACAGTGTTTCACTATGTAGCCCAGGCTAGCCTGGAACTCTCAGTACTCCTGCCTCAGACTCCAGAGCTCACCCAGGCTCTGACCCACACTGACCACATCTCTACAGCTACAAGGCAGGCCAGGGCCATGACAGGTGTGGGACACCGCAGACTGAGAAGGCCATGAGGAAGCAGCTGGGCCCAGGGGCTACAGGGAGGGGGGGCAGACAGCCCAGGAGGAACGCGTCCCTACACACCCGTGGAAGTGGGAAAGGCAGGTGGTAGGTGGTGGAGGGCTGGCTACGGCACCTTCCCACATGCCTAGCTAGTTTTCTCTTAATGCGGAAGAGCGCAGCGCTTGCAAGGACAGTGACCTTTTCTTATCCTTTTCCTTGTTTTGTCTTTGAAACACGGCCTCATGTTGCCCAGGTTGGCCTCCAACTTCCTATGTAGCTAAGGATGACTTTGAACTCCTGCTTCCACCTCCCAAGTGCTGGGATTACAAGTACATGCCACCACAACTGGTCATTTTGTTTGTTTTTGTTTTTTGAGGTAGGGTCTTGCTAGCCCCAGGCTGACCTGGAACTCACTCTGTAGTCTCAGGGTGGCCTTGAACTCATAGTGATCCCCCTGCCTCTGCCTCCCAAGAGCTGGGATTAAAGGCATGTGCCACCATGCCTGGCTTTTTTTTTCTTTAATTTTTTTTTTATATGGGCACTGGGGAATCGAACTCTGCTCCTTCTGCATTGCAGGCAAACGCCTTAGCCACTAAGCCATCTCTTCAGCCCTCTTTAATTTGTAAGCAAAGAGAGACAGAGAGAGAGAATGGGTGTACCAGGGCCTCTAGCCACTGCAAACAAACTCCAGTTGCATGTGCCACCCTGTTCATCTGGCTTTACATAGGTACTGGGGAATCGAACCCAGGTTGTTAAGCTTTGTAGGTAAGTAAGTGCCTTAACCACTGAGTAATCTCTCCAGCCCTCCCATATGACAAAGTCAAACTCTGTAGCCCTAGATGGTCTGGAAACTCACTAAGGATGTAACCTTGAACTTAAGGTAATTCTCCTGCCTCGGCCTCTTGAGTGCTGGGATGACAGGCATAAGCCACCATATCCAGCTGACTTAGATTTTTCTCTTTTTTTTATTTGCCATGCTGAGGACCGAACCCAGGGCCTTGAGCTTGCTAGGCAAGCACTCATCCACTGAGCTAAATCCCCAACCCCTACCTTCTGACTTAGATTTCTAAACAGGAGTCAGAACCCCTTCAGGCATGTTCCAAAGTGAGCCTAACAGGAATGAAACAGACAAGCATGAATACGGGCCCCTCAAGCTGGGGCCCAGGGCGAGTGACCAGACAGGACAGGAAATGCAAAGGCTTCAAGCAAAGCCCCAACATCAGCAGGGGTTAAGACAATCTCAGCATATGTCCGAGGAAGGCAGAAGGCAGACTGGCCAAGCAGCTGTGGAAGGTTCCAGACTGTGAGCAGCACAGGACCCGACAACTTCCTCTCAGAGACTTCCACCAGGATACGGCTCACTTCCTACCATGCTCAAGCCAGGAGGTGAGAGAGAGGTAAAAGACACGCCTGTCCTCTCTTTGCCTGGCCAAGGTCATGCTCTGGTGGTGGGCTGGGACACTGCTGTGCTGAGGCTTCCTGCTTTATCTGTGATGTGGGCTCCAGAAGGCACCAGGCTTCCGGAGATGTGGGGACAACCGCTGGCACCTGGCTCTGAGCACAGATACAAGTCAGCACTAACTGTTCTAGCGCAATGACACCATTCTTGAGTGGCCCTTGGGCTGAGACATGATGTCATATCCTCAGCTAAGGACACACAGACAGATGGGCTGATGTATCTAAGACCTGTTCCCCCAGCCTGAACCCCTTGCACAGCCCAGGTTTGCTGTCTTAACCACATGGGGGTCATTTTTCATATCAGGTCTACCTACCAAGGTTTTGAATTATACTTAAAGAATTCTTATTCTTGGTGCCAGGGATGACACAATGGGAAGTTGAGATCCCAGAGCCTGTGCACAAAGCAGGATGCTGTGATATCTATGCTGCAGCTCTCCTACAGCAAGATCACAGGCAGATGCAGGAGAGTCCCTGAGAGCTCCTGGCACACCGCGGTGAGCAAGAGACCCTGCCCCAAACAAGGGGGAACGCAAAGACATACTCAAGTTTGTCCTATAACCTCCATACATGCGCCATGCACACATGTACCCATACTCACACACAAAATTAAAAAATGAAGAACTGGACTGGAGAGATGGCTTGGTGGTTAAGGCACTTGCCTGCAGAGCCTAACAACCAGATTTCAAATCCCCAGTCCCCACATAAAGCCAGATGCACAAAGTGGTGCATACATCTGGAGTTCATTTGCAATGGCTGGAGGCCCTGGTGCACCCATGCTTTCCTTCTCTTAAAAAAAAAAAAGAGGGCTGAAGAAGTGGCTTAGCGGTTAAGAAGCTTGCCTGCAATGCAGAAGAACCTGAGTTCGATTCCCCAGTGCCCATGTAAAGCCAGATGCACAAGAGGGCGCATGTGTCTGGAGTTCATTTACAGTGGCTGGAGGCCTTGGTGTGCCCATTCTCAGTCTGTCTATCTGTCTGTCTGTCTGTCGCTCTCTCTCTCAAATAAATAAATAAAATATTTTTTAAAAAAAAAGAGAGAGAGAATTGGTTGGGTGTGGTGGCTCACGCCTTTAATGCCAGCACTCAGGAGGCAACAGCAGGAGGACTGCAGTGAGTTTGAGGCCAGCCTGAGACTACATAGTGAATTCCAGGTCGGCCTGAGCGAGACCTTACCTTGAAAACAAAACAAGAAGAACTGTGAATGAAGCAGTGCCAATGAAACAGGGACTCACCTAACTATGAGGAATAAGATGCTTAGTTAGCTAGGGGGTCCTGGCTCCAAGAGCCACATACTGTACTTAAGACCCTCACCTCGGGACAGGAGCTCCACCCTGCCAGGCCCACCACAGGTCTGCATGCTGGCCTCCCTGGGGAGCCACTCACTCTCACCTCAGGACAAGAGCTCCACCCTGGTAGGCCCACCACTGATCTGCACGCCGGTCGCCCTCACCTGAGGTCCTTCAGCCGCTTGCAGTGCTTCAGCATGTCCGCCAGGGCAGGCATGTAGACCACCTTCCCCATCATGCCCAGGTTGGCCAGCGACAGAGACTGCAGCTGCTGGCACTGCAGGCCGATGCTCACCAGCCCAGAGCCCGTCACAATGCCGGGCAGCTGAGCCAGTGTTAGGTGCCGCAGAAAGGCCAGCTGGCCGATGGCAGCCACCTCTGAGTCCCCAACGTTCTGTGCCCGGCTGCAGGGCGGGAGGGAATTGCGGATGGCGGGTTCATTTCGAGGCATGGCAGAGGAGAAGTTGGAGCCAATCAGCTCGAGGTGTTCCAGAAAGGGCAGTTTCTTCAGCAGAGACCAGAACACAGAGGAGGGCTGGGGGGCCGACTGGCCCAGGAAGGGGCTGGGATAGGCTTGAACCCCGATGCGCACCTTCTTGCCGAAGCCTCGGGGCACCGCGTGCATGGCTGGCGCCCGGTCAGCCCTGGGTGCCGAGTCGGCAACAGAGCAGACAGGCAGGGAGAGGGAGCGCAGACGGGCCAGCCGGGCCAGGAGCTGGCAGAGGTGCCGGCCCAGGCCCTCGGAGCTGTGGTGGTGGGCAGCTGAAAGGTTCAGGTGACGCAGGTTGCAGCAGGACGCCACGAGCGTCTCTAAGATGCCACTGTCGATGTCGTCCTCGGCCTTGCGTAGCAAGGAGTCTGGGGACAGGCAGTGCACACAGCCGCTGAGGTTCAGGCTGGCCAGGCTGCGCAGGTCCTTCCCACCGTTGATGACCCGCTCGATCAGGTGGCCGCCAGACAGCGTGCACCGGCTGAAGCTGAAGTAAAAGGGATTGTTGAACTTCATGTGCTGGAGGAGCGTCGAGCCATTCAGCCAGGACTTGGGCAGCTGCAGGGCATCCAGGGCCACGTTGCGTGCCATGGACTCCAGCAGGTTCTTGGTGGCCCCGCTCTCGGCAAAGCTGCCGGGGACAGAGATGAGGAAGGCATGCAGGTTCTCGGGGGTGCGGTCACTGAGCACAGCCAGGTACAGCCGCACCACCTCCTGGTTGATGTAGCCGGGGGCCAGGCGTGCATAGAAGACACGCAGGTTCTGATAGTGGGGCACGTTACTCTGGCCCACCATGAGCTGGCCTGAGAGGACAGCACCCTCCCGGGTTCGGTCGAGGATCTCAAAGTAGAGGAGCAGCTTCTGCAGGCTGGCGCAGCAGGGCACCACGCCGTACGAGGGTGTGAAGAGCGTCTGCTTGAGCTCCTGCACGCGGCTCAGCGTGGCCTTGCACTCGCTGCTCAGCTGGCTGGCATCAAAGCCTGGGCTCACGTCGATGGCCAGCGAGCGCAGGTG
>PVHP010038467.1:0-16835 GCA_004024765.1 Zapus hudsonius | reverse complement strand
TAAAAAACTGCATTCTTAATGAGCACACTAGGATTGGGATCCTCAATATTCTGCTAAAGGATGTTCACCTAGCCTTTTGTCAAAGCAGAGAAGATGCTGAGAGAGAAAATTGTCTGCTGTAATTAGTGCTATCATCTATAATTGCTAATATGCTCTGTTTTATTATTACTACTTGGTGGTGTTGTTGAGATGGAGGGGGCCTTTGGTTTGATTTGGTTTTTGTTTGAGGCAGAGCTTTTTGCTGTTTCTTACTAGCTGCTTCCCAGGGGAGTGACAATGTTTGAGATCCTGACCCTGCCTGGAGATTCAGAGAGATTAAATGTAACCAGAGAGCTGGTTTCCAAGAGGATCTGACTGCCAGCTCCACAGGGCACATGGCGATGCCAGGCACAGCCCACCTTAGTGAACCTGTACCCAAGGTTTCTTCCTGCTTTCACCTTGAGCTGGGATGTATCACCAAGAGTCAGCATAGCAGAGAAGAATAACACAATAAGAATCACACAACATGAGTCCATAACTGCCACTTTCAACCACGTGACTTTGTACTATTGGCTTCTTCAGGCCCTCAGTTTTCTCAGCTGCCAATTGAGTACAGTACAGTACCTATCTGTGTCAGCTGCTCTAAGAGTCAAATAGACAATCGTGACAGGACACCTAGAACAATGCCTAGAGCATTTTTATTGGGTCATCTTGCGGCTGGAAGTAATGTAATTTGACCTATATTTGCACGCCTGTGACTAGTGTTAAACTTCATGGTCCATGATGATTGCACCCTGATGGCCAGGCCCTAGGTGTTCATGTAGGGCAGCATCCCAGTTAGGTGTTACAAGTATGAGATGTAAAGGGATATTAAACAGCTGGGTTAAGGCACTTGCCTGAAAAGCCTTACTACCAGGTTTTGATTCCCCAATACAGTCAGATGAACAAAGTGGCGCATGTACCTGGAGTTCTTTTTGCAACAGTTATAGGCCCTGACATGCCCATTCATTCTCTCTTCACTCTCCCTCTCTATCCTTGAAATACATATTTATATACTGAGAGAAAGAGAGAGAGATCCCTACATTCAATTAAGTTTTTTTGCATAGTGCAAGGGAGAATTTACCCTTCTTACCCCAAAAATATCTTCCCAACTAACTTGCTTAGATATCTGATACTTGATCCTTAGGCTTGATCATTGACTTGTCTAAGTGCCTCATCAACATCCGCCAAGTAAATAAAGGAGACAGAGAAAGAACTTAATGGCCATGGCATTTCCAAAACACATCTGATGAAGAACATTAGAAATATTTCCTACCCAGAAGTCTCTCCCAGCACCTGACAAGAGCAAAATTCTACCACATGGATGACATTTAAAATTCTTACTAGGGCTGGAGAGATGGCTCAGAGGTTAAGGTACTTGCCTCCAGTGCCTAAGGCCCCGGGTTCAATTCCCCAGGACCCACATAAGCTAGACCCAGAAGGTGGTGGCTCTGGTTCTCTCTCTCTCTCTCTCTCTCTCTCTCTCTCTCTCTCTCTCTCTCTCTGCTTGAGAATGAATAAATAAAATATTTTAATAAAAAAAATAAATAAAATAAAATTCTTACTAAATATTTTTTCCAACTGTACCACTGAAATAGTTTCTGAGCCAGCATTATTGTTTCCAATCACACTTCACCAACCCAACTCGCAGTTACTGCCAGGGTGATTTTTCTACAAATAAATAGGATCATGCTGTGCGGTGTTCTAATGTCATTTGCTTCAGGACAGATGCTGGCTCCACTGTATGGTGTGGAAGCTCCAGCATCACAGCACTGAGGCCTCTCTTGATTTGTGTTTCACTGCTGCCTCCGGCTCCCTTGGACCAGCCAGAATTCCAATTGTCCCCATGTGTGGGATAGCCGGAAAGCATTGCCTTCTTTACCTGTCACCTTCAGAGGAGTTGTCCCCTGCTGTCACTACATGTAATAGACATCATGGTCTGGGGAAACTCTACCTCGGTCAACATTATCACATAACTTTTTAAAAACCAATGACTACACCACTTATGGGCATATGACTCAAGTCTCAACCAATGAAATACTGACTTTCCCTTGAAAAAAAAAGATTGACCAAAGTTTGACCAGTCACATATTTTCCTGAATGAAGAAGGCTGGGTTTTGTGTTTTATTCACTGAGCTACAATAATGTGTACTAGGAACTGCCCAAAGACATCCATCCTCACCTCTTTTTACCAGTGTAGAGGAATTTTTCACTGTGGAAATCAAAGCACGAAAGGAGACAGAATACAGGGCAGGAGAGAGAAAGTGGCAGAGTTCATTTTATTCCTTGATCCAGTTACATTTGAGGTTGCCCACAGTGACTTGACATTCCTCACTTCAACAAGTGAGTGTGATTCTCCTTCCCCAAGGAAAAAGCTGATTGCTGTCTTGCTGCTGGTAAACAGACCGGCAGAAAGTGGAGCATGACATTTTAGGCAAGTCTCTTTGTTTCTCTCATCTTGTCTTCTCTCAAGTGATTTGCTTTGGGGGAAGTCCATTGTCATGGCAGAGTGCAGTCCAGAAGACCTATAGAAGGGGCCTCATTTAGAGGCTGGGCAGTATGTGTGGGGTTAAAGGTGCTTTCTTAAAAGGGCCTCTTGATAAAGAACTGAGCCAGAGAGGAAAGAAAGTCCATTGCCCACAATCATGCAATAAGCTACTGCAGAAGTGATCTCCAACCCTAGTCAAGATATGAGGTGCCATGAGGCAGCTGCAACCTCAGAAGAGACCGTGATCCAGGAACAACCTGTACGATGGCTTCCAAATTTCAACCTCAATAATTACAAGATGATAAACATTCACTGTGTCGAATCACAGACTGCTCTGGCAATTGTTTCTCAAAATAAAGTAATATGGGAGGCAGTTTCAGGCCCGCACTCAGATGCTCCATGTTTTTTCTTACCTGAGCCTCTGTCTTTTACATCTATAATTTCCCCAGGAATGTTGCTCTTCCTGGGCTGGGTTGATGGCTGAGTCAGTAAAGCTCTTGCTGCACAAGCGTAATGACCAGTATCTGCATGGCATGGTGGCCCACCTGTAATCCTAGCACTGGGGAGGTGGAAACAGAGGGCCCCTGGGGCAAGCTGGCTAGCTAGATTAGCCCAAATGGAAAGATCTAGGTTAAAGTAAGAGACTCTGCCTCCATCAATAAGATAGTGACGGAGAAAGACGCCCAATGTCAACCTCTGACCTCTACATGCACATGAACACACATGCATGCACATAATATGTTTTTAAAAAAAGAATGTTACCCTTCATTTCCCGTCTCAGCTTCTTCACCTAGCTAGACCCTTCCTAGCTTCAGATCCTTAGAGGGTGTCACTTCCTCTGAGAAAGTTCTGTCTCCGACTGATGTCACCCCTTCATGCTGAGTGGAGGTTCCTTTTCCAGATCCCCAGGCACCCCCAGCCTCTTTCTGTCCAGTGGTCCCTCGAGACAAGGACCATATCCTTTTACCATTGACCATCGCATCCTCATCAGGGAGATTTCACACATCAAATCTGTGATGGTTAATCCTCATTGTCAACTTGACTTTGGAATAATCTTGGCGATACAAGTCCCCATTCCCAAACACACACACACCCCAGCTACAAGCTACTCCCCAACCACGCCTTTCTAACCAAGATAGATTTTATTCCCTGGACCCTGAGGCAAAATAAAGGTTTTATCCCTTAAGTAGCTTCTTGTCAGATATTTGGTGATGGCAAGAAGAAAAGCAAGTACTACAAAGACCCTCATCCAATATAATAGTGTTGGTAGCCCAGACGCCCCCTTCATATAGTATATACTTCAGATAGTATAAACAAGTCACTCCAGTTTACACAAGACTTTCACAGTTTTAGCACAGAAAATCATTCAACCCAGGAACCCCTACATCAATGCAGACTGAGATAGTTGGTCGGTTATACCCAGCATCCTACTGGTGTTATCAGCTTATATCTGTGGCCTTACCCAGCTGCTCACCTTTAGCAGACAAGCGTTACCTCACTCAGAGGCCCTGGGAGACCACACACACACTCAGAGACCAGTGACTGATGGCTACAGAGACACAAGCCCTCTCATCTCAGAAGAGGACAACTCCACAGTGTTATTCATGCTCCAGACCACCTTGGGCTTCCAAGTAAGGCTAGACTAACCCTGAGTCTCCATCTTTGCTTAGCTCATCTCCCTGCCTGTCCTGCTTCTTTTTCTTCCCATATATCCCCTGCAACAATATCCCTGCATGGGGTGGGCATGCCACTGGGGGTGGATCTTGGGGTCCAGCCCTAAGATATTGTTGGTTTTTTTTTTTCGAGGTAGGGTCTCGCTCTACTTCAGTCTGACCTGGAATTCACTATGCAGTCTCAGGGTGGCCTTGAACTCTAGGCAATCCTCCTACCTCTGCCTCCCGAGTGCTGGGATTAAAGGCGTGCGCCACCACGCCCAGCACCAGCCCTAAGATATATCTTGGGATGGATCTTAGAGTCCAGCCCAAAAGATGTGTGGAAAACAGTTTGAGATCCGGAAGTCCATGCTTGCTGCTTGTTGGTATTTGTTTGCTGTAGTTGTTTTCTCTCTGCTTGGATGTATGGAAATAAACGCTTCTTCTGCCATTGATGGAACTTCCCCTGGACTTTGTAAACTAAAATAAAACCTTCCTCTCATAAACTGTGTCTGGTTGAATGTTCGTCCCAGCAACATGGAGCTGACTACAACATAGGGCAATCTTGACATTAAAGGAAACAGTGTTTACAAAATGCCAGATGCAATATGTCTCCATCCACAGGGACCATTACACAGAGCTCTGCAATCCTCAACATGGTCAGCACCCCCACACACACACACTGCCTATGAATGGGCCGGGCTTTTCCTTCTCCCACAAAGAACGACTGCTTCCCTGAGGCTGATGCAGCCTGTAAGTCTGACATTAAGCAATGGGGTTCTTCTGAATTAAGGCAGGCCCCATTTCTACAGAAATCTAGGCAGGTCAATAGGGAGTGACTGCAAAGCCACCCAAGAGGTTGAGGTTAATTATTGTTTTAGATATTGTTACTGATCTTACTAATGTCTTAAAGATAAAGCAGCTCCTGTCCAGCAGGCTGAGCATTATGGGAGGAGACAAAGCCTCAGCACGGACAGGGAGAAGTGCCCAGCCTTTCCCCAGCTGTCCTTCCTAGACATGGGTCCCTGTCTACCGCCTGGGAAACCTAAGGTTTCAGGGAGAATGCAGCTCATGCTCAAGCTGGAAGACCCTCCCCCTTACTCTGGAACCACAGATCTCTGCAGGGACAGACAGCAGGCCTTGCCTATGGCATTGTAGAGAAACCGCTCACCTCTACTACTCAAAATGTGTCAAAGGGGAAAAACTCCTCCAGAATAAATGCAGAGTCTCAACTTCACTCAGATTCATCACTGGGCAGGAATGAACATGAGGCTGGCCCTGCTCTCATTGCTCTGTCACCATTTATGCACCTATAAAATGGGCTAATCAGCTCAGCTTCACAAGGCTGAGGGAAGATTAGTGAACAGCAAAGCTGTACGGTGCAAGGTTAATCATAAACAACTGAGGAGCTTGGGCCTCCTGGGAACTGAGAACCAAGCTGAGCCACTCAGGACATACACAGGACCCCAAGTCCAGCTTTGGAATCCTTAAGCTATCTTCTCTACCTGTCCCCTTCTCCATCCATGTGGCTATGGACTCAGGCTATGTTGGACCCCCCAACCACAGTGAAACCTGAGATAAAATTGACCTAATATTCTAAAAGGGGGATCCAAGATAACTTAATATCTAACACCAAGAAAAAAAAATCAGTTAAGGTTAGAATTTCCCCACAATAATAAATGTTGAATATTTAACATTTCCAGTTATCACTGCTTAATAAAATAACTAGAAGCATAGGGCTTAAAACAGAAACATATGCAGATATTTGCTATCTTGTTTTTTTTTGTGTGTGTGTGTGTGTATGTGTGTGTGCACATGCGTGCATGTGAAAATCATTGCACAACCTCAGATGTAATCCTCAGGGACATCATTCACTTCCTTGGAGACAGACAGTCTATCATTGGTCTAGAGGCCACCAATTTTCTAGATGAGCTGGCCAGTGAGCTCCAGGAATCTGATGGCCTCTGCTCCCAGGCACCAGGATAACAAAACCATACTCCTATACCTGACTTTTAAAATGGGTTCTGGAGATTTAACTTAGGTCCTTGTGCTTGTCAGTCAGGAATTTTACCAACTGAGCATCTCCCCAACCCACTATCTTGGTCCTATGGACTGATAGATGGGGTTTGTTGTGGATGACAGATAGTGGCGGGGGCACCATTCAAAGCTTGACAACCCAAGATGGATGGCTTACACAGCTGGCAGAGGAGCTTGCCTGGGCTGTCACCCATAAATGTACATGTGTCCTCTTAATGTTTTGGGGCTCCGAGAGGGGCATCCCAAGAACCAGCCTTCAAGAAGCCTAGGAGAAGCTGTAGGCCTTCAGCTCCTAGTAGCCTGGACTTGCATCCTACTGATTAAGGCCAGCCCAAAGTCAAGGGTGTAAGTGTGGTAAGGCCAGTCTCACTGAGGGCCATTTTGGAGACCAGCTCCCACAGACATATGGCCCAGAGACAGAAAGCAGCTAGCACTCAAGTTCCCTCCCTGTGTCATGCCCTTCAAAAACATGCCCCTCAGGTCCTTGCCATGCCCCATAAAGGAGGAAATCCTGCTCCTCACTGTAAAGAAAAAATAAAACTAAAGTTCAGAAAGATTGCATGTTTACCCAAGGGCACGAAGCACGGAGTGGCCGGACCATGTTTACACCAGGTCTTGCCCTTCAGATCAGCCTGAACTGGAAGGGATCTCCAGACAACACTTCCTGCCCATGCTGCCTCAGGAAGCGAAGACTTCACACATGGTTAGCTCCCTTCTTTCCACTGGGACAAGTCATCTTTTCTCTGGGAAGGAAAATGGCTTCCAGCTCCATCCAATAAAACTGTCTGATCCCTGTTCTGCCCTTGGAGAAAGTAAGGCCCACATCAGCCTCTTGCTGCTGGGTGGGCTCATGTCCTTGGGACTGAGTGCCCAAAGCAGAGGCAGCCCGGCTCCATCCTCCTCCTTCCTGCAGCCCTGAGACTCCATTTCTCTGTGGGTCTCCCTGCAAGCTGTGCCAACCAGCTTAGCTAAGGTTCCCTGACTTTTATAGACACAAGCTAGAACAGGGTCATTAAGCCTGAATCTTTTGAAATCCCAGAGATTCATTGTCCAATCTAACATCTGTGGTGGGTGAAAGGAGAAGGGCATGTGGTCTGGCCCCATTCAGAGCCTATAACTGGACATCCGAGGACCCTGGCAGACCTGGATTAACTCCAAAGCACCTTAGGAGCCAAAAAACAAGATCTTCCATAAATCTGCACAAAACTTTTGTGTGAGCAGCTGTAAGGTAAGACCTGTGGGGGATGCAAGAGAAGAGCAAGGGCCCAGACTCTTTATTAAGGGTCTCACAGTCAGTGCAAAAATGCTTGGTGACAAGTGTTAAACAGAATGAATGAGTGAACCTTGTATAACACATCAGCATGGTTTATAGGACATTCAACACCCCAGGAGGGAATAAGATAGAAAAACAATGAATTCTGTTCATCTCCACTGAAACCCTGGTTTATGTTTCTGCCATTAGAATGATCTGTTCCTGACAACTGGTTCTAAATTCACTTACTCACCTAACCATATACAGTGAGGAAAAGACTATGTGAGAAAGTAGCCTTGGTGAGCTTGTAGGTGGGCCCAGACAGTGAGGGAACCTGCTGCCCTTGTTCCCAGGATGGTTCAGCAAATCCTCTAAGTTAAGCAGACTTGCCCTTGGTAAACGTGGCCCATCTAACTGGGTGATGATTCACCCGGTTAACAGAGGAAGTCAGGCAGGATGGATAATGGTTTGAAAAGACCCCACCCACTTCCTGCCTTATAGACAAAGGCTGAACTATAGACAGCCAGAAACTGTCCCCTACCTCCTCTGCACAGAGGTCACATCCAGGCCAGTAAGTACAACCAGGCTGAGGACTATGCTTATAAGAGAGGCCCTCCTCAGAGACATCAAGTTTATGTTCCTAGCTGCATGGTCGCCCTGGAGGATTGAAGACATCAGCATGGCCAAGCATTGTCCCTCTTTTTGGGCTGGAATTCGTGTCCCTAGAACCTTGTGGAGAAGAAGGATTCACATCCTCATGAGGCTCATCTGTAGTATTTTTTTCCACAGGGACAGAGAATCATCAGTACCCTACATCTTCCCTGAAGGACGCAGACCTAGGAGGGTGCAGTAATCTCTCCCAGCCTCTCACTTTCACACTGAGCACAGGTTCTCATATTATAGGTACTTTATGCTAAAATTAAATGGTTCTAGCTCACTTTCCTTGTCTGTTTGATGAGGGCTGAGCTAAATAAAAAGCTCCTCCCAGGTCTTAAATCCATGATTTTTATGTCAGAGCAGTGGGGTGAAGTTAAAATGGATTCACCCAGAGAGAATTACCTATAACTTTTTTATTAGCGTTATTCTCCACTGCTTTCAATCCCAGGAGTCATTGTGCTCTCATCACTACTGGTTTCAATTCCTGCTCTGCCACTGTGTCACCTTGGGTATGTTCCTTGTTCCTTAACTATTCAGAAGCCCCACCTCTTTATATGAAAATGGGGGTGAAGTTAGCTGACTTGCAATGTCATTTCCAAGATCAAATGAGATAATGTCTGCAAAGCTCCCAGCTCCCAATGTATCCAGGAGATGCCCAGCACATGTTAATTCTCTTCTGATTCCTCCAACATTTCCTGCTCTGTCAGAAAGACATCCCCACAGGATCCTCCCCAGCCTTTCCTGTCCAGCCAGTTTGTTTTGGGTGTGAGGCTTCTCCTGCCCCACCCATGTCCTGCTGGAGTTGGCTGTCGAGAGGTACTGTGTTCATCTCTTTCAGTCAGTGATCACCGGCTGCTAGTCTGAATCGCTATGGTCAGAGGAGTTAGGGGACAGCCCTGGAACTCAATTTCCCAGCACATGCCTACTGACAGGCTAGGGTTCACCATCCTTACCCACCTACACCCCAACACCCAGGAGGCAGGAGACTGAGCATTGTGGGAGTTTCTATTATAAAACACAGCTTCCTGACCGTCAGTAAAGCTGTACCACAAGTTCTTTGGGGCCAAAGGCCCACTGATGGCTAGCTATCATTGATTTTCCAGCAAGAAGGAAAAATGGCAAAAAGAAGATGTGCTCAGAGGCCAGCAAACCTTTTATTGGATCCCATGAACCCAACTGAAAAACAACAGCCAAAAAGCTTTTGAGCAGGACAAGATAATAGGAATGGGTTCTGAAATAAAACCTGTGATTAGATGTACAAAGTGAGGTTCTTTTCTCTTCGTGAACTGGAAAAATAAATAAATAAATAGAGATTTCTAAGGAAAATTAAAAAAACAGATAAATTATGTTACAATGTCCCTCAAAGGACACAACTTTTTCATAATAATAATATATACACTGGCATGGCCTTTACCACAAACCAGCCTCTGTTTTAAGTACTCTCAAAATAGTAATCCACTGGATCCTCACAATAGCCCTGTGAGATACTAGCACTAGCTTTACCCCCACTTCAGACGTGGGAAAACCAAGGCAGAAGAGAAACTCTGAAGCCAAAGTCAATGATGCCTCTTCACAAGGCGGTTTTGATGGGTGCACTTTCACTTGGAGCTCGTCTGCTTGGCTCTTCACACCTGTTCCCTCTCTCTGACTATCTTCTCTGCCTGATCTACCCCTCCACCCTTCAGTGTGCAAAACTCCTAAATGTCCTCAACTGGATGTTCTCATAAGTGGTGGAGATGGAGGGCTGTTTTCTATTTTGTTATTCTATTTTGCTTTCCCTTCCATCTCCCCACTTCCAGGAAAGAAATTAATACACAAGTCCATCAAAGCAATGCTACGGGTAGCCCCTGCTTTTTCATTGTTGGGACAAAACACCTGAGCAGAAGCAGATTATGAAAAGGACGTTTCAAGGTGGAGTTTCATTATCACTTGGAAAGCACTACAGGCCTGATCCGGAAGTCTGGGTCACATCCTCATCTCAGCAGGAAGGAAGGAGTCAAAATTCTGGGCTTAGAGCTGGGCTATATTACCCCAAAATCTGCCCCCAACAATAAACCTCTTCCAGCAAGACTTGACCTTTCAAAGACCCTATAACTTTCCAAAATTGGCACCAGCTGGGGACCAAATATTCAAAACACATAAGCCTATAGAGGGACCTTTCATTCAAACCACCACACTGGGTGATACCTTAACTACTAAGGAGAGAAAGCCTTGATTGTGTCATGGAGCTCTGAGGAAGACTGAAAACTGGAAGTTTCCTGGGTGCATAGGGTTCTTCAGCCAGCACAACCTGGGAGGAAATGCAAAAGGAAAGACTGAAGCAGCACCCAAGCTCCCACCACCACAGACCCAAGATGCTAGTCAGTAACTGTAGGAGTGGGAGGGGTCTCACATGAACACTCTGATCCTTGTACATGGACTTCATCAGCTAAGATACAGGGGTGTGAATATAACTGAGATTAAAGAAAAAAAGTTAAATAACACAGCAGCATGTAAAGTAAAATGTGAAAAATAGAGTATATTTGAGTTGTTTTTGTAAGAAAGAAAAATTATTGAGGGTTAAACCACAAAAAGAAAATAAAACTTTAATAAGTCACCCAAACATTGATTTTTATATGAATAGGGAGGCTGATCTAAAAGTATAAGAAAATGGAAAAATCTATATTCAGTAATGATGGCTTAAAATGTGTATTTTAAATCATAAGCCATAAGTCAAGAAAAATAAAAATGAATAATTTCACTTGGGCTTTCATATGATGACTATGTTATTTTCACAAAATTAGTAGTCATGTAGGAATCAAATTTGAAACCAATATATGTTAAAACTGTAGTGAGACCATCCCCATGAAGAAAAACTGTTACACTTTTTCATCTTTTCTTTACACTCACAAGCACAACTTTTTTCATTTGAAAGAAAACATTAGGTCCTGATTTGACATTGTCTGATTCCCATTGGTGCCCTTCTAGGCCCATTTCTTCATTTGTATACAGATATACCCATATTAACTGGAATCATACTTTATAAATTAGCCTGTGGCTTGATGTCTTTGGAGAACTTCCTGTTGGCACATGTAAACTGACAGACCTTTGTTTGCCATCACATTGCATTCTAAGATTTCATGTGATCATTCCTTGCAGTAGAAAAGTGAGATGATTTCCAATTGTCCACTAATACAGCCTAATTCGGTGAACCCTGGGCACATTTGTGCTCACTTAACTTCTGCTGATGGGGTAAATGTGACGGTTAGGTCTTGTTGTCAACTTGATCTTTTTAGTAACCTTGGGTGGGTCTCTGAGGATGTTCACAGGAAGGCAGCCTCTCAGTAGGGGGCAGGAGGAAGGTCTGGGAAGCTAGAAATTAATCTTTCTTCCTGGGGTGGGGCAGTATAGGAAGGAAATTTCAGACACTCAGGAAGCCAAAAAGTCTGGGATAAGGGTTTCAAGACCCCACCCTAAAGCTATATAAAGGGGAAAGAAATCTTACTCCTGTCTGTTTTGTTTGTGTGTGTGGTGTTGGTGATCGGTTTCTCTCTCTGCTTGGACCTATGAAAGGGGGCAAACCTCTTTCGCTGTTATGGAACTTCCTCTTGATCTGCAGCTTCAATAAATCCTTTCCTTCCATAATTGTGTCTGGATTGGAGATTCATCCCAGCAGTGCATGAGCTGACTACAATAGCAAACATCTAAGTCACAGGCACATGCTAACAAAGTTATTTCCAATAATGACATAACAATGAATCTCACACTAAGAGTGAATGTCAGTAGCTGAATTTATAAAAAATAATTTGAGAATTGTGGTCATATTTTAAATATTGTCTCTTTCTTCCTGAAGCAGGATATGTCTGTGCAGTGACTTGAATCAGATGTCCCCCATAAACTCATTTGTTCTGAATGCTTGATCCCCTGCTGATGGCCATTTGGGAGGTGATGCTTTACTGGAAGATGTGTGTTGTTGAGGGTGATCTCCCCCTTGCTAGAATTTGGCTAACTCCCTTGTTGATGTCTTCAAACTGCTGTAATGTGCACTGTTCATATCATGTTTTCCTCTGCCATCATGGAGCTTCCCCTGGAGACTGTAAGCCAAAGTAAATCCTTTCCTTCCACCAGCTGATTTTGGTCAGGTGCTTTGTTCCAGCAAGGAGAAGGTAACTACAACAGTCTGTTACGTCAAACCTTTTCTCCTGTGCACAGCGTTCCTTTTCTTATAAGGTTTTCTCCTAAATAACTAAGATTTCTGAACTTGCTTTTAGTTCTAATGCTTGTTCAAAAATATCCATTTTAGTGAGGCATGGGGTCACGTGATTTTAATTTCAGCACTCAGGAAGCAAAAGTAGGAGGATCACTGTGAGATTGAGGCCACCCTGAGACTGCATAGTGAATTTCAGGACAGTCTAGGATAAAGCAAAACCCTACCTAAACAAAACAAACAAACAAAATCCATTTTATTTTAGTTTTTCTTGTCTTACTATATCAAATGTAAGCCTTCTTTGAGCAGTCTGCTCTAGGAAGCCTCCTGCCTTGAACATGAACCCCACATAGCACACAGACATCATGCGAAGTTTTAGTGTCACCATTGTGTCCTCTGATTCCAATATCATTCCTCCAAAGAAGTTGGTATTATTACCATCTTGGCAATCATGGAAGTGGTATGATGATCCTAGGCTATTCAGCTCATAAATTGAGGAGCTAAAATTAACTCTAACCCCTT
The DNA here is from genome assembly GCA_004024765.1 of Zapus hudsonius. Lineage (NCBI taxonomy): Eukaryota > Metazoa > Chordata > Mammalia > Rodentia > Dipodidae > Zapus > Zapus hudsonius. Next base: position 4,023 of record PVHP010038467.1, on the reverse strand, counting down.
CCTGATTGGCACCAGCCAGCTCCCCCACTGTGCCATGATACCTTCTTGCGGGCAGGAGCTCATGTTCTATTCATCACCTCCTGCTTCTTCCAATGCCTTCTACACCACATCGGGAGCCCATCTCACTCATTTGACATTACAATTAGGTTGGAAAGTGTCCCACGATTCCAAGCTGGAACAAAACCCATCAGGTCTCTACCAACAGTTGCCAACGTGTGGATAATGCTTTTAATAACGCCGTGACTGAGGTTTCAGCAATGGAAACGAATGTTCTAGTAAAAGGATATATCAGATACCCCATGCTCTTTGTCTCACCTCACCTATTGCTGAAGCCACAACTGCACAGTCAGACAGTCCTTGCCATCTCTAGACACCTACTCTCTTGCTCTCGCTCTCCTTCCCCTAAGTCAACTTCTTTACTCTCTCCCTATGAAATACCCTTGGTAGTATGTTCATCCACTGTATTAGTCAGCTTTAGATTCTTTTGATGAAATATCTTATTAATATCTTAGATTATTAATGTCAAATGAGGAAAGGTTTGGGTTTTCTTTGGGGGGGTTAACAGTCTTAGAGGCTCCAATATAGTGAGTGGACTGTAGCTTTGACCTCTAGTGGGGAAGAAAATGACAGGGAGAGTGTGGTGAAACACACTTCACACCAGGAGCCAAGATGCAAAAGAGAAAAGGAAGAGACTAGGCTTCCACAATGGCATGCCCTCTGTGACCTAAGGAAGAGACCAGGGTCCCACAAGGGCCTGTCCTCTGTAACCTAAGGGCTTCCCATTAGTCTCCACCTCCACATAGTTCCACCACCTCCCAAGAGTGCTCATTGTCATGACCAAGCCTTTAACACAGACCTTTGAGGGATATTTAGCATCCAAACTATGCAGGCAGTCTGAAGCGTGAGAAAACCTAGAAGAGTAAAAGCTGATAACACCTCCCAGTTAGCACCTCTCTTTTCCATCCCAAACTGTCCATTCCTGGCAAGTCCCATACAGCACAGTAACAGGTTCCAGCACACTTCCCCTTGGTAGCATGGCTTTTGATTTTCTCCCCCAATTTTCTGCTCTCCTTCCCTCAATCCCCCACTGTTGTGCCCTAGACCTAGCCTGCCTGAAAGCCCTTGCATGGATTCTGCTTCCTGAAGCTTCCCACTGCAAGACAGCAAAAGGCATGATACATTTGCCAGCTGATCATATGCTCACCATGCTCACAGTCGTGTGTGTGTGTGTGTGTGTGTGGTGTGTACTTTCACAACACACACAAGTCTAGATCCTACAGAATCTTTATTCTACATAAAAGAACTCAACTAGAGTTGAGAAAAATGGAGCATTTGTCCTTTAAGACTCATCAGGGCTCTTTGTAGACACCATGACCCTTATAAGATAGCAGATGACATCACTAAGAATCCAGAGTCGCTTCCCTGAGGTCAACAAAGCCCATGTCAAGCTCACTGAAGAGCAATCACTTTTCCATTTCTCTTCCTGGGCCTAATCTCTGACTATGTCGTCCCCACTCTGGGAGGGAGGACAGCTAAAGGACAAAGGAGGAGTCACAGAATGAGGTCACTGAACATAGCTCACATCACAGAAAATTACTAATGGTAAGAATCACTTGGTTATCTGGAGCAGACTCCAGTCAGCCTTGGACCTGGACTGGGACCTATGCAAGGAATTTCTATAAATAATTCACTTAGTCTCCATTTTCTCATCTGTGAAATGCAATTGTTGAAGGGTTTCCCAAAGCCAACTAGACTTCATACTTTTTTAAGAAAGAGAGAGAGAGAGAGAGCACCAGGGCCACCACCTTGTGGGTCTGGCATATGTGAGTACTGGGAAATTGAACCCAGGTCCTTAGGCACTGAAGGCAAGTGCCTTAACCTCTGAGCTATCTCTCCAGCCCTAGACTTCATACTTTTACTAATTCACAATCACTTCCTCAGCTATTCACAAGCATTGATACCTCATGTATCTGAGGGGTAGATAGAAGATTTAAGACATGGTGACTGCTGTAGTCTGCTCCACATTGCTGGGTCACAGTTTATGGGAGGAAGGGATTAGTTTATTTCAGTTTACAAATCCAGGGGAAGTTCCATCAATGGTGGAAGAAGCTGCTTGCTTCCATATATCCAAGAGAGAAACAACTGCAGCAAGCAGACACCAAAACCATCAAACAAGAACCCCAGAGCTCAAACTGCTCTCTCCACACTTTTGGGCCAGAAGTCATCTACTCCCAGTGACATTCCCCCCTCCCCAAGCAGGAACTTTCCTACTGGGGGCTGAAGTTGGAGGCTCAACTTTAATAGAATACCTGAGTCTATGGGGACATGCATCTACACTATCCCACAGTGATTGTGCACCTAGCTGGTCATGGCTGTATCACAGTCTTTATTTCATTTAGTGTAGCTGTATTCTTAGTTCCATTTTATGATGTGGCCATGGAAATTAAGAGTTCAAGCTGCACTGTCAATGCCAACCAGCTGATGAATGGGAGCACCAGGACTTGGAAAGGAGTTTCTCTGAGTTTCAACCCCCTTGCTTCCCTCTGCTTTGCTTACAGCATTGCTCAGAGAGAGCAATATTTTGCATGGCTAACATTCGAAGTATCCTCTGACTCTTACTTCCTGGGACCAATGATTGTAGGTGTGCCTGACTCTATAAAGGGACATTCAGGAGGCTTGGGAAGCAGTATTATCTCCAGTGCTTCAGTAAGCAATATGCCTGTCCTTCTACTAAAAGATAAAGTCATGTAGCTTTGCTTTCCTGAGTGTGCCTGTGAAAGTTTTTCTGTGGGAGATCAGCATGTGAGTTGATGGACTGAGTGGAGGTCTGTCTTCACTGTAAACAGGACCCATCCAATCAGCTGGAAGCCCAGAGAGAACAGAAAGAGACAAGAAGAAGGATTCTTCCTCCTGCCTCTCCTCTTGCCCTCTTGCTCCACACTGCTAGAGACCCTTGCTTTCTTGACCTTGGATACAAGAACTCCAGGTTCTCTCATCTTTATACTAGGATCAAAGCTGGACCTACCCTTGTCCTCTCCTTGGGGACTCTTGACTAGTCCCTTGCAGATTTGATAGAGGGAGATATATGATGAGAGAGAAATCACCCAGGTGACCCTCACAGCAAGTGAAATGGAGAAAGGGCCACTGTCTTTGCACAAGCTCTGATGGACAAATGTGTTGTATTTCAGGCCTCATCTGGGGTGGAAGGGGACTCACTTCAATCAAGGTTCTTGAGATGCTGGCTGCTGCCCACTCCCCAGACTTCAGTTTCTGCAGCCATGGGCCCTTGAATCCCTGAGTAAGTGCAGTTCTGCAGGCCCCAGGACTACCGTGGGGCCCTATCCCCATAGAGTTCCAGGAAAGCATTGTGGGCCTTTCCAATCCTACAGAGCTTGGCCAGTACCATATTAGAAAGAAAGTAGGTTGCTCATTATTCCTAAACCTTGTTTTTTCCATAGGGAAAGTGGAAATAGCACTTCCCAGGGTTTAGTTTGGAAAACTAAATGAAGAAAACATATAAAATGCACAGCACAGTGAACACTATATATCAGGCACTCGATAAATGTGCCTGTTATTAATGTTATTTCTAATAATAATAATACAGTCACACTGTTAGTTTATAGATTATAATCTAAAGTCATAATCTATAGCTATCCAAGAGCAAGAGTAATGACCCACACACTCTCTCGTTTTATGTTTTACCATTAAACATCTTCCAGCCCTTTGAATATAGAGCAAATATGTTTTACTGTGCTCTCCACCATCCATAAAATATCTACGGAGTGCTTGCTGTGTGCGCAGGAAACACCATAAGCTTGAGGAGTGGGGCTGAACCTCAGGGGAAACACCACCTTACTGAGGAGACAAAAGTGGGTGGGCTGGGCACACACCCAGCTTGTGGGAAGCTGAGGCAAGAGGATCGTGTGTTCAAGGCCAGGCTAGGCTACAAAATGAGACTCTTTCTGCCCACTCCCTCAAAAAAAATAAAGGAAGAAGGGAAGGAGGGAGGGAGGGAAGGAAGGA
>PVHP010038466.1:0-16861 GCA_004024765.1 Zapus hudsonius | reverse complement strand
CTTAAAGCAAACTTATTACTCATCCACCACGACTCAGGGAACTATGCGGAAGAGGGGGCGGAAAGATTGTGAGAGCCGTGGTGGGGGAGACTATCCAGAGGTACGGACAGGAGAACCTGGCTGATTACTAGTCTATCCATGGTCCCCTGTCACAAGGACTGATCCAGACGACCCATGGAGGAGGTTATCCAGTTGAGGGTGGAGGGGAGGGCAGTGGGGAATTGGGGATAAGAACTCATTGTTTGTCCACTAAATGTTGTAACTCATTATGGATAATAAAAAAAATGTCCTGGATGCAGAGTTGTTTACTCAGAATGTGAGCTGCTCTAAAGTTACAGAGCTCTGGTTGGAAGCAGGGAGTCACTGACATCACGGTAGTCTCAGCTGCGGCTGTGACAGAGCTGAGCAGTGCTTTGACTGGGCAAGAGCTGGAGTTGCAGAGGGACTTTCAGTACTGCCCTGTGGGATGGTTGGACTTATTTTTGTAAAGAAACAAGATTCATTGAGCTGAGACTTTTAAAGCAACTAACTTTCCACCCTACTTCCTCCCATTGCTGGGGTGACAGCTTGACCTGCGATAGGATTGGCTTCCCATACAAAAAAGGTATATGTTTCTTTCTGGTGAATTCCAAAAGAGGTGACTAATTATGGCAGGGCTTCTGCTGCTGTGGCAGTTGCTGCATCTTAAACTATGGATACTGTTAAAGTGGAATGTGCTGATGTCTGTGTCTGGGCTTCAGGACAGTGGGTGGGGCACTGAGCTGATTGAACTGATGGGAAGAGGCCATTCAGCTGCCGAGGGTGGATTTCCCAAGCAAGCCTGTGCTGACAGGTCTCAGAGACCATGTTTCCCAAACACTGCTATGCTGTCATTCACAATCACTTTGGTTTTCATTAGTGATTTTTTTATAATATAATATGTTAGATATTTTTTTTCATATTTTCAATTCCCTAGAGGTTGCTGTATTTGAAAGTTGCAATAAATAGATATAGTTTCATCTGACAGGATAGTACGTACACTTGAGAAGTGTTTCTGAAGTGTGAGATCCAAAACATTTTTAATGGATTGGTTGCATTTCACCAGTATATCTTCTGCTCAAAGGGATTAATTTTTTAATATTTTATTTATTCATTTCAAGCAGAGAGAGAGAGAGAGAGAGAGAGAGAGAGAGAGAGAACACCAGGGCCACCACCTGGTGGGCTGGCTTACGTGGATACTGGGGAAATGAACCCAGGGCCTTAGGTACTGGAGGCAAGTGCCTTAACCACTGAGCCATCTCTCCAGCCCTCAAAGGGATTAATTTTAATTTTAGAAAGTTGTTTACCAAACCAAAAGATTTTTTTAAAAAACCTGGAGATGAAAAAACATGAGATGAAAATTAAATAAAAAGAAAAATTGATTTCTTTTGAATTCCATGTGCTATGTCTCTTTGGCCTAGTTGGGATTTGAGGAAAGACTGACATAGCAGTGAACAGTAGTAAAAAGTCTTACTTTTATCCTCTAACAAAATCAAATCAGAGTGATCTCTGAAATGATGCATTTGCAGATGAAAATACAGGAGGGATGGGATTTTTCAGTTAGTTGAAACAGTGACAGTAATTGCTGAAAACCTGGAAAGAGGGTTAGAGAACTAGAGGAAAATGATGCATTACTTGAGAGGTACAGGCATGGAATTCCTGATCTCTCAGAGCTCATTGGGTGCCAAGTCATTTCTTCTAGGATTTGTGAGACAGGCAGTGCCATTGTATGTGACATTACCACTGGGACATGCAACCTCATATAGATGAAAAACCTTCAATTAGATGAAAAGGAACATGTTTAGAAACAAGAAATGGAAGATCGAGAAATATGTACTCAGAAATCCCCCAGCGGAGAAGGAGCCATGGAGTAACCTCTCCTAACTTTAGCTTGCTAAAAATCCAGTTTTATTAGGCAAGCTAAATGTTTCGATGGCCATCACCAAAGTGCAGTAAGAAAGGAGTGCATCAGAAAAGGAGTGCTGCCATGGCCAAAGTGAGGCTCATCTTGAATGAAAAGCACTTCAAAAGAGCCCTATGCTGTTTTTAAATGTTGCTCACTGTCAGAGCTGAAAGGTCAGCTAAACTGTCTGCCTCCCACCATCACAGTTGTGCAACCCACTCACAACTCTACAGTCCTGGCTTCCAGCCTTGGGGAGGACAAGTAGGTTAACAGGGATTAACTGATGCAAGCTTAGCATTGCTGGGGACCACATGTGCTTGATCAACCAACACAGCTCACTCTGTCCATTCACGTTCATGTTCGTTCTAATAAGTTATTCTGAATGAAATTCTGGCAGGAGGAAAATGAAAGGCACAGCAAAGGGATGTGGGGAAGGCATGCAGAAATCCTTCTTTCTCTCCCATATAGATGCCAGTATCTGCCGGGGGGAGAGAGACAGCTGCAAACAATGAAACTTTGACATTTGCTTGGGTGGCAAGCTTTTGACCCCACAGCATCTCCTCCCAGAACACTCCATCCCTACAAAATGGACCCTTTGTTGACTTTTTAATATTGAATGATGACAAAAGCAGTTGGTTTACTCAACTTTTTATTAACAGGAAAATGTTTTCTCTAAGTACTTAACTGGACATGTATCCTTTAGACACTTGAAAGATATAACAAAGGAAAATCATGGAAAATATGAGAGTTTACACAATCAGACTTGTTCCTATTTAAATAAAGGTCAATAATCAGTTTTATTGTTGAAAAAGAAGGAATACAGAGGGATGGCTGAAGGGATAGAGTGAAGACAGGAAAGAAGAAAGGGCCTGGGACCAGTTCAAGAGATGGACACTTATCAAATATTCCTTACCTAAACAGTGTTTGGGCACTTTTATTAAGCTTTCTTTTGTTCATTTAATCTTTAAACACATCTGTGCCTCCCCACACTTTATTTTTAGAGGAGAAAACAATATTATCAGTTGAATTATACTTTATACTAGTAAAACAGATACTAGGAAAGCTAAGTAAATTTTAAAAAATTGGCAGGTAACGAATCTTAGAAAATGTCCTGCAAAGACTTTGTTGGTCCATAACCATTATATTTCCTGGCACTAGGAATTGCTGTGGCCCTGGAAAGGGGAAGCTCTGGAGGTTGGCCTTTCTCCGTATTAAGCAATGAGCTTGGCTCCTTGCAGTTAAGCCTCAGGATTCAGCCTATTCAGGAATATTACCTGGGGTCGGGAGCAAGACCAATGAGATTATTTCTGGATGATCTGGTAGGTGAAAAGAGAAGGCTGTACCTTTTACACTGAAGTGGAACATTCCATAGGAGTTTGGCATAGAAATAAAAATGACCTATTTGCTACCTAGCAAATAGTAGGGAATCCTGGTGGTGATTTCTGAATAGGTTCAGTATTACAGACAGTTTGGGACAAACACAGGATACTATTAAGTCTCTTCCCTGAGTTTCTTTCAGTCACTCTGCTCCTTTTTAGAACATCTTCAGTTAAATCTGCAAATATCGCTTGCATTTCCAACACTCCCCCCTCCCAAGACAACCCAGTGGCCTATTGTTCTAGTTGTCAGGACAGTTTCAGCTCATTGTTAATTACAGATAATTTTAAAGCAGTCTTCAGTGTCAAAAATAAGCACTGTGTGTATGCTGTGAACAGTTGTTAGATGAACATAAGAGACTAAATAATCAGAATCAGAACAGATCAAAACTAAAGAAAACCAAAGTCTTGCTAGGTCTCTACTGATATGTTTATAACAAGCATTGGTGTTCAGTGGCTTATAAACATGGAGGGTAGCAGAGCATTAGCAGATAGTGTGAGACATAACACGACAGCAAGCTGGAAGCTAAGCGAAGCTCCGCTTCTTGAATGAATCGATTCCATTGTGAATGTTAAGGAATTAGGTAAAAATCTATCAAAGTGTAATTGGCATGTGATTTAGGTGATCTCAGTATTGATGGGTTACTTTTCAAAAGCCTAACAAGATAGAATAGTGTGATGTTTATCTAACCTAAACGTTTGACAGAAATATGACATATGAATCTATCGTCAGTGAGAACAAAATTGTGTTTGCTACAGGTTATATAGGCATAACTACAATGTTAGCAGCCACAGAATGGCTGTTGGGAGCTTTGAATATAACTAACAGAAGTGGCTACTGGTAAGTCATGACATCATAATAATGGATTATAAAAAGACTTTTTTTTCTTTGTTTTTCAACAGAAAGTACTAGGGATTAACCTCAGGGCCTTATACATGCTAAGCACATTCTATAACACTAAGCTACACTCAGTTCTTTGTATCTTATAGGCGTAATTGTTTGAAAGGCATTCATTGTAAATGTGCTTTTATACACACTGATAAGATATATGACTTTCTTAGTAGAAATTCTTCTCATTTTAAGTCAAAGCAGAAATTTTCAATTCAAAAATTGGATTTAAAGAAATTCTCATGCTATTTTACATTCAGTACGTCTTCTAGTATTTATAATAATCCTGTGCATATACCCAAATTAATGTAAATCTTCAGCCTTAATTACTCATATCCTGAATATTAGAATAATTTCGGGTATTATTTAATGTAGTAGAAGAGTCTCTGCAGAATGAGCTAAAGATTTTCTTCAGTTGTAGTCATTATTCTGAACAGATTAATACAGATAGTTAAAAGAAAGGAGAACATTGGCTGGAGAGATTGCTTAGCAGGTAAGGCACTTGCCTGCAAAGAAAAAGGACCTGAGTTTGATTCCCCAGTACCCACATAAAGCCAGAAACACAATGTGGCATTTACAGTGGCTGATGCACCCATTCTTTCTATCTGCCTCTCAGTCCCTCTCAAATAGATAAAATATTAAGAAGAAAGGAGAACATGAGTATGTTTAATGTGTGTCTTCAGATAATATCAAAACTTTTGATGATACTTGATGTTTTAAAATCATGCTTTGATTTATTTTTAAGATCTAAAGGTTGGTTCCTTTCTGAAAGATCAGTACCCCTATTTGACTACCAAATTTGGAGTCTTGGTTGGAACAGTACTCCCCTGTGATGTGAGCTTGCTCTGATTACATCAATAGGCTATCATCCCACACTGGCTCAGGCTTGTGTGCCTCAGGAATGAATATACACCCTAGCCATATCAGAGCATAAAGAGGAACTCCACCAGATCAGAATCTGCCTCCCTCAGGGAGATAGAACCACACAGATCAATTCATACTTAAACTCTTCCATATTTATTGAAAAAAAATCTATTTTAAAATTAAGTGGTTCAGGGAATATTTATATCTCACATGTGCACTAAACCATCCTGTCTACTATAATTTTGTTATCTGGTCTCTTAAGACAGAAATCTTGAACAATAGTTAGATTTTGGCTATGTTAGAGTCTTCTTTTTAGACAGATTGCTGTTATCCACCCACATCTTTTGATTCCAGTTTCCCTATAGTTGTTTTATATTCTTGGTTCTTAAAAATGAGAAAGTATGTTTCCAGAAAGGACATGGATTTGGAACTTTGTCATATTATGTTTATATCAGGCTTTCTTTGAAAGGCAAGCAAGACTGCTTGAGATAAAACAGTTCCACGCTTCCAAGAAACAGTTAAGAGAAGGCAGAGACAAGCAGAAACGTTTTGGCTGACACCCAGTTCCCATGGACCTCCATAAGCAGTGGGAGAACACAGCTAACTGGCACAAGGAAAAGATGGAATTACTGGACCAGTTTGACAATGAGAGGTAAGAATGGGAAAGTCAATGGAAGATCATTCAGAAGAAGATCAAAGAGGTGCAGCTCGCTTGGTTTTGAATGTGTTGTAAATTTCAAGCTTGGAATGAAAGTTCTACTGAATTTTCTTGTACAGCAGAGACTTTGCCTTATTCCATCAAAGAGATAACATGTCTCTGACATTTCCCTGACCACATGTAGCATATCCTCATCCCCTCATTTCTTAGGGACTAGACTTATTTTATAGTCTTGCATGAAAATTAAGGCCTTGAAATGTCACTCTATGAGGTTTTATTTTCTTACTGCAGAGGCCAGAGAAGTATATCAGATGTGTTCTTCATTGCTCCTCTGCCTTGTTTTGCTGAGATAAAGTCTCTCACAGGACTCTTTAAGGTTATCTATTGACTCTCTTAGTTCGAAATGAGATTCTAATGTCCACAGCAGTTTGGTATAAATGAGTTTAACAATAGAATTATGGCTATAGTTTGGTGCTATCCTTACTTGTACTTAAAAAAATTATCACTATTAGGGAAATAAACATACCATACATCTTTCATGTATAATGCTTTTCTTAAGTGGAATTTTGCATAAATATTGAGTGCCAGTAAATCTGTTATTGTATTTCTTGAGTAATACATGTAGTATATTGTGTTTGTGAAATGTAAGGTCATTTGATTCAAAGTTATTTGTCTGTTTTGAAATAAGGCCTCATTAAGAAATAACTTAGCATCATCTTTAACACAGAAAACAGGTGATCCACAGTGCAGAGCTCTGATCACAGAGAGCATGGAAGCCTTTGTTTTCATGTAAATGAAGACCATTGTAAGAATGTGCTTCATTAAAAACATTGCTGTAATGTCTAGCCCTTAACATTGTAATTGATCAACCAAGGGAAACATTTTTTGGTTAGTAAGTGGTGACTTAGGGAAGAGAATGAGTTGCCTTACTATGTGATATTATAGCTATGTGGATAAGTATCAGAGAACAGGCAGGATCCTTTATTTAAAATACATGGCTTTACTAATGCTGATTAAACTGCTTCTCTCTGAAAGCAGTGAGACAGATGACCAGTGATTGACTCAGGTCCATACAGTTTTGCTTTTGTGCATTAGTTTATTTTTCAGTGAGTTGAGATTTCTAGTTAGAAAAATGGAACATACTATCCATGTATCACACTAATAAAAGTATTCGGTTTGGTTCATCACAGTTGTTCAAGCTAATCCTAGCACATTTGAACGCGTAAGTACTAACACTCAGGGTAGCATGTAGCAGTATAACAAAGAATTCAAAATGCTTTGCTTAGTGTCAAGTATATTGACCAATAAATAAATCAGGAAAAAAATGTAACCTTGATTTCTTTCAGCTCTGCCAGGAAGTAAAGCTTCGTAGGAAAATGAACAAGGTTGAACATTCTAAGCTCATTGATGGTGATTGTGAGAAGGCCACTCAAGAAACAATGCTGGAATCGCCTCCAGATTATTCTAATTCATGGCAATCTGAGTTCACAGGAATGAATTACAGTGAATAAGAATAGAAAACAGAACAGAAATTTCTTGGGGAAGGAAATTAAGTGTGTAAAGAACCAAATGCAACCACAGGAACAACAGCCAGGTTTCTGAATCCCTTGGCCACAGCTAAGAATGAGCAGAAGGCCTGGCCTGGCCCAAGGAGTTCTGATGAAGCCAGGAGGGACTGCGCTGGCACCCTCCACATGGTGAGTGAAGTGGGATTAGCAGTGTACTCTTGCTAACATTTCTAAGTGCTAACAACGTGCTCTGTGCATATATATATATATATATATATGTACATATATATATATGTACAAAGAACTTTTGTTCTTGTACTTGAAGAACTTGCCAAAGTTAGCAGCTTTCAAGAGGAAATTAAAAGGTGCCTTAACCACAGAAGGTAGACTACCATGTGTGTGCTGTTTTATGGGAAATCAAACGAATGTTGTATTTAGTCAATGAATCCAAACTGCCCTATCCTTTTAGTTTGTTACTGAGATTTAACAAGTATTAATGTTTTTGTTGTGTTTCTGCTTTGTTGTTGTTGTTGTTGTTTCAAGGTAAAGTATTACTTAAACCCAGGCTGACCTGGAAATCACTCTGTAGCTCCAGGCTGGCTTTGAACTCATAGCAATCCTCCTAGCTCAGCCTCCTGAGTGCTGGGACTAAAGTTGTGTCACCACGAGGGACCTCAATTTTTATGTTTAATTGGAGGTAGATATTTCAGTTACATACATCTTCAAATTAATCTTCTACATTTCTTTGTTACTTAAATGCTAGCAGTACTTCCATAGTAAGTGAACATGATTCCTTGTGGCTGTTTCTCAATTTGAGTGTTTGATCAAGGAAGACTGTGTGACTAGACAAATCCTTTTAACTAGGTTTCTAAACTGTGTCAAATTGAACACTGTGGTGTTTTCGTTACAGAAAACTCTCTACTGAAATATTTTATGTCTGAGTCATTTATTTATCTATAAGTAGCATAATAAAAACATATATAAGTTTCAGAACATATATGTAAAAACATAGACATGTCACAAAAGTCCCGTTTTAGGTGAGAAACCCCATGTAATTGTAAAAGTAAGCATTAGCTAAATAAAAAAACAAATAATTGGGACTAGAGAGATTGCTCCTTGATTAAAGATGCTTGCTTTACAAAGCTTGATGGCCCAGGTTCAATTTCCCAGTATCCTTATAAAGCCCAGACATGCAAAGTAGGGCACACATCTCGAGTTCCTCTGCAGTGGCAGGAGGCCCTGTCACACCCTTTGTCTCTCTTCTCAAATACATTTAAAAAATTAAATAATAACAGTGGAGTTTTATACAAAGTAAGCATGTATTATTCTGGGATTAATGTTTATCTTTTAAGGGACATAACATTTTTCTTTAGGATACAGCAGTGAGATTCTTCATTTTCTTTTGAAGAAATTCAGAGGGCTTTGCACTGACTTGCCCTAGGTGCTGTGATAGATTTTGTGAGATGACTGTGCTTTACACACGAGTTTGCTCTCCTTTTTAGGCTTTGTCTTCTGTTCCCTATGAGTAGGTGTTTACCTGAACTTTATTGTAAGATAGGTCATAAACTTGTACAAACTGAATATGAATAAATGTTTCTATTTATTTATAGGATTGTTTTATTTGTAAATCTACATGGCTGATATATTTGTGTTTTTAATGTAAAGAAATCTGAAAAAGATTTGCCAGTTTTCATTTACACATCACACATGGTATAAATCCCAGGTAGTGTAAAATTCTGTGGTTACTCTGTGGCCTTCAGAAAATAGAAAATCTTGCTTTCCTTTCAAGCTCAAAAGATACCTTCCATTACAAGTCTCTGATCTCTTTTACTGAGACTTACATTGCCTTAGATGCTACTTCAAATTCAAGAGGAAGCATAATAATGAAAATTATGAATAGTGAAAAGGAATTCCAAAGGAAAAGAGGAAGAAAGAATATGGTAGAAATAGGAGTATGCAGGTCAGAAATTCAAGAGGTGGCAGAGCATATTTTGAGTCTAGCATGAGTTTCGGGTAATAGGGAAAAGGAGAGAGGAGATTGAAGATAGCTTGGTCAGAGCACATAGTGCCTTGAGAGAACACTGAGAGGAGCCCTTACAGTAAGTGGACTGAAGTTGTTGACAAGGGGATTCATAATAAAAAATATGTGAGAGGAAAGTGGGACATTTTTTCCTGTAGCAGAAATGCATTAAATCATGTTTTTTTATCTGAAAGTTAGCACTAATATATATACCATATTTTATAATTGTTAGGATGAAGTAGACTTTTTCCAGGAAATGCCAAATGTAAACAGTATGCCTCACAGGGACCAGCTGATAAAGAATGGCCAGGGCGCTCTTTCAACCAGCTTAGAGACACAAAGTCACAGAAACAGAAGGAACCTGAGCTGCATTGGTGAACTCCAAAGCAGTTCTGTAAAAACGTGTGAAATTGGTACAATTGATTTGCTAAAACCAGAAACTCCACCAGTTCCTCCACCAAGAAGCACTTCTAGACAGTTTTCAAGCTCAGCATACTGTGAGCAAACTCAAGAAAGACTGAAAGAAGGTTTAAAGTACAGGTGGGTGTCCCTTGAGAGTCAAGATGACAAGAACTTCAGTCTTCATTTCCTTGGCAGGCAGCCTATGCACTGTACATCGGAAGGGAAGAGTTTGAAAGATAATAGTAACACATGTCCCTCTTCGACACCAGAAGCCAAAATAGCTAGCAAACCTGAAGGCAATGAAGACACTGGACTCAGCAAGTGGTCATGTGACCCTGGAATAGGTATAAAAATGAGCCCCTTGACTTTGTGGTTTCAGGAAAACAGCTCTTTCTCCAGTAAGCCAGAATTTGGAATGGTGATTTCAGGTAACCCCACTGACTCTCATCCTGCCCTTCATGTGAGTAATGGTTGTCATTCCTCTGTGACACAGGGCAGTGGTCCAGTGAGAGATGTCAACTGTAGCTTTGGAAGAACTGTGAGGAATGAAAATCTGGCAGAAAAGACTGACAAGTTTAACAGAAATGTGTTTAGAACAGACAGAGCTTGTGTAGTACAGCAAAATCAAAGCCTCACAAAATTGCCTGAGGATCTTCAGCCCTGTTACCTCTTAACTATTCATGGAGGGAACATGGCAGTAAGTGAAAATAGGTATGGTGTTCTGAAAACCAGTAACCACATAACTGTGCCCATGGACAATGTATTTGATAGTCCTACCAAGATACCCACACCAGGCCTTGTCAAACAAATGGAGGAGTTCCTGAGTCCTAGCAGTCACCGAAATTTGTTTCCTGAGCATGACTGGAGACCAAGGGATTTTTCTGGCCAATCAAGGTCAGCTGATCCTAGGTCAAATTGTGGTGTGTGGAAAAGCTGCTGAGAACCTATGAGACAGCAACAGGGTCTGCATTGCAAAATTCTAGATGCCACAGGGATAACTGGACTAAATGTAATTGTGTTGTAAGTGGTGGTGCCATGGTGAGCCAGCATTTAGAAATGTGTCACATGGAACAAGAGATTCAGCCAAAAGCAGCTTTGCATAGACAGCAAGGAGAGGATTGGAAAAAGCTATCAGAGGTGAGAAAGAAGACTATATACTTCAGTAGGAATAAGTCCACATTTAGCAACAGCTCTGACATAGTTCAGATGCCTATTCGTAGTCACATGATTGGCATCTTCTTACTTGACCTTTGTGAATAGATGTTAGCATAAACTGAAGTTGTGGTTGTTAAAACTGGACATTATAACTTAACAAAGGAGCCATGTTAGCATGAAGTGATCTAAAGAACCTCAGGAAGGTTACATAAGTTGTTTCTTTAAAAAATTCAGATTGTACATCTGTTGATTTATGGACTTCATTCTTTAAAGGTTTATTATTTAAGTATATGGAAATGTTTCAACTACTTTTCACTTCTCAATTATTTCCTATGGTTCATCACTCATCATTTGATTCATGTGCTTATAAGATTCTTCACATGAGGGTGAATATGGGTGAACTAGTAGCTGATGGAGTTCTCTTGTCTGTGACCTAAAAGACAATATACGGAAATCAGGCTACTCTTACTTATAGATATATCTACATAGGGCATTAGAAGACCAGGTATTTAAATAAATTGTTGACAGTTTTTTTTCTTATCCATGTACAAAAGAATATGAACATCATTAAATTACAGGAGGAAAGATGGAAGAAACTAGAATTTACTACAAGAGTTGTGCAACATGCCATTGTGCATTTAACTTTAACAACATAATTTATAGGAAGTTTTATGGTGACATATTGTTAATTATTAGGCAACATTCCAAGTAATTATATTACTTTTGTATTCCTCTCCACTTTAGTTGAATCCATAAACACTGTTAAGTCTTGTAATTGAACATGGGTAATAAAAACATATATGTTACCCATCAACAAAAGTTTTATTAACTAACAACAGATACTACATGCTTTCTGTTTGCATTCATTGGGAATTTAGGAGGGGTAACTATACTATAGATCCTTAGGAATTGGTTATATGGTTCATTTCATTTTTTAAAATCTGTGTGAGTAAATTCAAAAAATAAATCTCCAAAGAGACAAAGAGAAAATGCAAGGGGGTTGCCAGGTTGAAGGGGGAAGAACTGAGGTCATCTTCAAGTGCTTGTCTCCAATGAAAGAACTTTGACTTTGCCAAGAATCTCTTTTTTTTTTTTTTTTTTTTTGGTTTTTCAAGGTAGGGTCTCACTTTAGCCCAGGCTGACCTGGAATTCACTATATAGTCTCAGGGTGGCCTTGAACTCATGGCGATCCTCCTACCTCTGCCTCCCAAGTGCTGGGATTAAAGGCGTGCGCCACCACGCCCGGCTTGCCAAGAATCTCTTACAAGCCTTGCTGACCCTTTAATCCCAGCACGTGGAAGGCTGAGGTGGGAGGGTCAGCCTGAGCTGCAGAGGAGTTCCAGGTCAGCCTGTAATAAAGATTTGCCTCAAAGAAAAATAAAAGAAAATCACTTGGAACCAGGATTTAAAATCTATCATGGAAGCTTTTAAATTACGTTTTAATTGCTAGGATGGAAGGATGCTTTCCTTTCATTAGCAAACAATAGGAAATGAAAGAGAAGGAAAAGATTTTCACTCATGAGAAGATGCTCAAAATATTTTTCATTAGTAATTAGAAGAAAGTTTTAGTTTAAAGTATTTTAGAACTTGGGGTTATAATTCAGTGATAGAATGCTTATCTAGCATGTGTGAAGCCATAGAAACACAAGAGGAGGGGATTTTTTTTTTTGAGGGAGGGTCTCGCTTTAGCCCAGGCTGACCTGGAGTTCACTATATAGTCTCATGCCGGTGTTGAACTCACGACAATCCTCCTTCCTCTGCCTCCCAAGTCCTGGGATTAAAGGCATGTGCTATGAGGGGATTTTTAATAATATCACTTTTAAATTTTTGTGAGATAAGAACAGTAACTCATAGTTTTAAAAAAATCAGGTAAGTCTTTTTAATTTGTGTGTCTTTTGTTTATGAACTATAAATTTATCAATAATCCAGAATAAGTGAACCATAAATTATCTTTTTTATCTTTACATAATACTAAAACATCTTAAGACAGTACTAAGAAGCATGTATAGTTCTCATACCGAAGTTCCTGGGTCTGGGGAGATGCCTCAGCAGTTACAAAAGGTGCCTGCTTGACAAGCTTGCCAGCCAGTTTCCATTTCCCAGTTAGCCACATAAAGTCAGATGGGTGCTTGTTTGCTGTAGCAAGAGACCCTGGAACACCCATACCCCCACACACATGTAAATAAATAAGTAAAAACTTTTAAAAATGAAGTTCTTATGCATGAACTTTTAAGTCCTGATCTAATGGCTCTACCAGGAGATTGACTGTATTAAAATTTGTCAAAGTGAAGAGATATATGAGATTCTCAAGTGTCACATTCTGCATTACAATTGGAATTTTTACTAAACCTAACTTTCATTGATACATTCAGAGCTACAAATAAAAGACATACTTCCTTTCATGTTTAGTGCTTTCCTGGAATGTGGATTTACTGAGTGAGGATCCATCATAGATTTAAGCCACTGCTGGTGCATGTGTAGGGAGATGAATGCTTTTGTTTGTGTTCTAGGAATCCATAGCAGTGAAAACCTCCAGTGGCAAAGGATTTTCCAGACTTGCCAGGCCAGCAAATCACCTGCTTCCCTCCAGATGGGCCTCCAGATCTCCCTCAGTGCTCCCTGCCCTGCGGAGGACTGCCCACAGCTATAACATTTCTGTGCTGTCTGCAGCCCCAGTGGTCTAAGTTTCTGGGTTGCTGGTTTACAAAACTTCTATTCCTTGTTGCCAAACTGGACATTGTGAGGTGTTTCCAACCAGTCTTGTACTCTATCTTTCAAGGTCACTGGGACAAGCAATCTAAACCTCAACTTTTCATCAGTCTTCAATGTTTTTAATATGTAACAATTATCTTCCTTTTATGTTATTTTCTTAGGCAAGAATTTTTTATTGTCATCTCTATTGATTTTCCAATATGATTTAAGTTGAAACAATGTACAGTATTGTATATTTTAACTTTCTTGCAAGTGCAGAAAGCAAGGTTGTGTGCATGGCTATGTGTTCATAAGTGCATGCATTGGCATAGGAAGTATTCTAGTATGTATTTACTTAATAAAAATTTACATGCTAACGTTGACTTTGAAATTATAACATGTACACCTATTTATTCTTTGTGTTTATTTTAAAGTTTTGAAAATATACAGTCCTATTTATATTTTGTATACCTTTTAGTAGGCATCCACATAAGCACTTTCAGGTTCATATATTATTTAACTTACTTGGTTCATAACCACATTGAAAAATAAGATTATGCACATACCTAACATTGCTAATTTTCTACATACAGCTTTTCAGTAGCATCTTAACCTATATGGAGATAAACTAATACTGCTGATTTTCTTGCTTATTCTTTTAAATAAAACATATCACAGGTTTAACAAATGAGCCTTCTGAAGCAAACATAAAGTGTTCATAAATGTTTTTATATATCATCTGGTAGTCTCATGTGGCTTGAACTGTATACTTGATTCTCAGAGCCAATATCAAGAAGACTGCCTTAATAATGACAGGACAATATACGGAATATTATTTTTTCAACCTCAGTAACAGACATTCCTTAATTAGGATGCAAAAATAATTAAATCATGCTGAATTTTACTTGTCAAAATTGTGGTAAGTTTTTAGTTAAGCTTCATTATCTCAAGTCATACCTATATATAGGTAAGTCATTCTTTTTTTGACCCTTTAATAACCTTTTCCCTAAAATCAGTAGATAAATGACTACTTTCCTTTAGCAAGGAAGACCAAGAACAATATTGCATTGACAGGTGAATTATGATACACTTCTTATGCTGTCTTTTAAAAAAGCTTTAAACTAACTTTGGCACTCACAGTAGCATGAGAGCCAGTGATATATATCTTGGCTACAATCACATGCATGAAATCTACACTGAGAACTGATATAGAGGAAATAGGAATACTGAGTTGCTTGGAATCTACACAGACAATCTTAGAAGCAACTTTGTTTTCAACTTTTTTCAAAACAAATTATGTTATACTATTAACTAAAAGAGCCTCTATTTCAGCTTGAATTTTTTTGCTACCAAAAATGTTAAGAAATTCTTACACTAAACAAATTCAGTGGGCCTTCTCCTTGTGATAGTCTAGCAGCTTATAGGAATTAACTTTATTATACCATACCATAAAGAAATGAAATAATCTGTAAATCACATAATGCCTTCAAGAGCTCAAGACTATAGCATGATGACACCTAGATTTCTGGTTTACATAATGAAAAGAGTTCTAGGGCACAAGCTCTAAGTGTCTAGACTGTGAGTTTGGTTTGGATGATCCTTAAGGGCTATTGATCCACATTTTAACTCTTGTTTCCAGCAGGGGACTATTTTTTCTGTAAGAACTCTTATCGCAGGAGATTCAACTAGATATCAGGTGATATCACTCTATCTATATGCTTTTCCACAGGAGGAGAAAAACAAACAGGGAAGGTATGAAATGATAGCCAAACAATTTTGTTGACAGTGTGTAAAGGCCATGTAGCATACTGTTCTTCTCCATTCCTGTACCCCAGTCAGTCTGGCATATTCTATGTTCCCTACCTTTATGTACAAATCAGAATATTGAGCATCTCCTTCAAAGAGACCTGTTCTCATCCCATAATTAATAAAGAAAGATTTCCAGCAGTGGAGGCCTGGGATTCTGAAAGTCTTTAATAAAACAAATGAAAACAAGGCAATGCGAATGATCTTGATGAGCAGGCAGCTGTGGGTGCAGTGACAGTGCTGTAGCTTTATGGCCAGTGTTTGTCATTAGTGTCTGTAAATGAAAGAGCTATGTCACAAATTCACATTGTCTTTTCTATTATCATTTGTATGTACCCATGGGACCATTTTAACATATTGACTAAAATCATAGAATATTAGTGCCGAAAAAGTAATTAGCACGTAGTCCAACCCCCTAGTTATAAACTTGGAACTGAAAGATACTGAAGTATTCTTTATCAAAATATTTTATAATTTTATGGAAAAATATCACATAATTGGAAATTATCTTTGAAATTTTTATTTATTGTAATTTTTAACTTGTATTTTTTCTACTTTGGATAGACATTTTCTTCGCCAAAACATACCATTCATTATGCCATCATTTCTGGATTTAAAGACTTTTGTAAACATTTACAGAAATGTTTAACCAGGAGCACATATTTAGAGATATTTTTCCTAGCCTGCTTTTGGAAGGAAAGTATTTTTTATTATTTTATAGGGAATTATCGACACTGTTGGCTGGTCTCAGAAAAAAAAGAAAGAAGCAAGTTTCTTCTGCTAGGGCTACGGTGTGGGTGGATGCCCACATGGTGCCTTTAAGAGCCACTTATGAAAGCTTTCTGTACTGTCTTAGTTCCCAAAGCCAAATGTGAACAGATATAGTTACAGACATGTAACAATTTGTATAATTCTCAAAAATAACCCTTAGCTTTCACATGTTCTTATGGATCATGAAATCAATATTGCACTTTGCTGGTTTTCCTCTTAAATAAGACTTACATAGATAATTTAACCAGTTCCACATCTGAAAATTCAAACTTTAAAACATCTGAACTAAACAGTGTCTACTTAATTTTTTTTGCTTACTTTACGCACATTTTCTGACAAAACAATTACTTGGTATTGACATTTTCAGCCAGCAAGAACTATTAAATAAAATAAGTTTGGAAACACTTGCTGTGACATGTGTATACATTGTCCTCCTTTCTGACACTGAACTCCCGTGATGGTGACATTCTGAATTCAAAGGCATACACAGTTTAATCTAGCTGTTCCAGAAATATTTCAGGATTTAAGCCAAGTCCTCTCCTGACCACACAACCCTGCCTGGTTTCTCCTGGGTGCCCATTTAACTGCTTGGTAAGTGTGATGAATGCTTTCTTTTTTTTTTAATATATATTTATTGTCCATAATGAGTTACATTATTTAGTGGGCAAACCATGCGTTGTTATCCCGAATTCCCCAATCCCCCCCTCCCCATCCCTGATCAGTTGGATATCCTCCTCCGTGGGCTGTCTGTATTAGTCCTTGTGGCAAGGGATCCTGTACATCTTAGTACTCATCCCGGT
>PVHP010038465.1:0-16839 GCA_004024765.1 Zapus hudsonius | reverse complement strand
ATTCACAGTTAAGGAGCCAAAGTGTTATATAGTAAAAAGCACTTACAACTTCCTACTCCACATGTAAAATTCCATGTTTTCACTATCAGAATTTCTTTGAGAAAGCCTTCATATTAGTGAAAACTGAGTCAAATCATGTATGTGTAAGTACATTTGATTCAGTGACTAAAGATCGGTAGATTACAAACAGATCCTTTCAGTTTCTAATTAATAATGAAACTTTGACATCACTACTTTGTATTCTGTAGGCCTACATAAACCTTCATTCCGTAGCTTCTCCACGGTTAGTTCCTACACTTACCTCTCAAAGCCCTTATGATAAACACTGTAGGAAATTATTTCCATTTAGTACCATTGAATAAGTGAACATATTTTTTTCTATGAATTGTATGATTCATTTTTAAAAGATTTATATATTTTTATTTTAGGTTAGTATTACATTTTAAATAACTATCATTTTAAGCAGTCATTATAATAGAGCATTTTTATCCATGGTTAAAATTTCATTTTTTTTGTGTGTTTTGTCTGACATTGAGAATTATTAGCTTCAACACCTTTTTTATAGACAATATTACATCAATTTACTATAAATAATTCAACTAATAAATGCAATTTAGATTATAAGTATTAGAACAGAAATAATTTTATATTTTGTATTAAGTGTATCATAATTATGTAATCTGCAAAATTCAAATATTTTCAGGATTCCACAGATCATTATTTTTAAGCAGTTCTGTATGCTAATTGCAATTCTCAACAACCTTATAAAATTTTTCCCTTCAAATTATAAAGTCAGAACCAGGCTAGCTATTAATAGAACTGATTTGATTAATTTTAGTAGAAAGAATTATAAATAATAACTATCCAATATGGAAGTTTAAAATATAAAAAATGGGTGGCTGGGAAAATGGTAAGAGAGCTTATTATGGGGCTGGCAATGTAACTCACCAATTTACCCTGAGTTTCATTCTCCAATACCCAGCTACACAGCTGGGCCAGGCCAGGCATGCCTCTAAGCCCAGTCCCATTGGGAGCAGAGACCAGAGACTAGAGCTAGAGCTCACTGATCAGCCAATCTTACCTAAAAATGGCAGCTCTGAATTCACCTCTGTCTTAAGGAAAAATGTGGATAAGCAAAAGGGTTGTCCTCAGACGTCCACATCGGGAAGAGCCAAGACTCTAGAAGCCAGATTTTTAGCTCGTATTTACGCAGTCACTCTAATTTGTTATGATTCTGCCATCTCCCCACTTCCCTGACTTGACTTTCTTCCTTTGGTTATGAAAGCTTCTCTATTTCCCAAGTTATTACTGTATGCTTATCTACACATTTCAGTTCCAGGTCATCTACACATCTTGGGAGGCTCTTCAAGTGTTTAACAATAAAAAATAATGTATGAATCAAGTCTTTAATCATAATAATAATAAATAATGTATGAACTGGGCTTGGTAGTGCAAGCCTTTAATCCCAGCACTTGGGAGGCAGAGGTAGAAGGATTGCTCTGAGTTTGAGGCCATCTAAGACTACATAGTGAATTCCAGGTCAGCCTGGGCCAGAATGAGAACCTACCTGAAAAACAACAACAACAACAACAAAAAAAAACAAAACAAAAAAAAAAAAACAAGCAAAAAAGCATAGCTAATCACTAGTCACTGAACATTAATGTGTTTTTTTTTCTGGTTGTGTGTGTGTGTATGATATATGTGTGTGTGAGTTCAAAGTGTCCATGCATATCCATTGGACAATGTCCCTGGTCAGTCTCCACCTCCCAGCTCCCGGGAGACAGTGTGTCCTCCTCATGGCTACTCACCCCGTGCGGGTCATCACTCCTGGGAAGCGCTTCTGTCTCTTCCTCAGTGCTTTGGGTTACAGACGCTCACCGTGCGCCTTTCCACGTGGGGTCTGGAGGGTCTCCCACGGGTTCTCAAGCTTGAGCAGCAAGCACCACTTTGTCCTGAGCATCTCCCAGACCCGGGGGTTTTGTTTGGGGTCATGTCACAACTGTTTTCTTGATTGTGACCTGCCCAGAAAACCAGGATTGCTCTGCGCACACTTCAGACTCCTTGGGCGCCTCTGAAGTTTCTAAGAGGTGAGGCTGAGCAGGTGGGTGTGTTCTTTCCTTTCACCCCTGTCTTCCCATCTCTTTCAGAAGGTGAGGATGACGGGCAGCGGAATCCCTCGGAACAGAGCGGGGAAGCCCAAGGAGAAGCAGCGAAGCCTGAAAGCTAACACTGCGCTCTGACCTCCAGGACACCTGCCGACAGGACAAATCCCCGGGCATCGCGGGGAGCATCGTTTCCATGAGTGACAAGGGGGAGAGGAAAATGGCTGCTCTGCATGGTCGGAAGGTGTTCATTGCCGGGTTACAAACGGGGGCTGCAGACAGACTTTTCTCTACCTCTGTCATTAGCAATGGTTGACGTCACGTGGCCTGTGTCTGGATGTCATGTTTGCATGGATCCTTTCACTTGACCGTGTGCTGAAATGCTTGTAGACGGTAGCACTGATCTAGATGAGTGATTCCTGTAGCATCTGGCCCTCACCATGTCAGAGGATTTAATCGTGTCTAATTGCAAAGGGTTGGTTGAACCCCCAGAGTTTAAAATATCTCTGGCTCGAATAGTCACCCAGTAAATGAACCATCCAGAAAGCACTGTTTTTAGCATTATGTACCCGTGTGTTCCTGCTGTGTTATTACACTGTTCCGTATTATACAGTATAGCCGCTCAGCACTGCCCCTTCTATGATTGCTTATGTGAAACAAAATGATATACATTACTGTGAATTTTTATACCACTCATTTTTAAAAGGGCTGCCTTTTATTTTTAACTTTCCATAGTGTTGTGTGTACAGGGGGGAAAAACACATTTTTTTTCCAAAACATTTTCCTCTTGATAATTGTATGCTGATGAATTGATTAATTCCAACAGATTCATAAAGACACCTTTGCTTTATTATACAGGCATTTTAATATATCTATTAATGTGAATATTACCTGAATTCAGTCTGCATGGCATCTGCATAGACCAGAATTCAGTCTGTCAGTTTTATTACTATTCCCAAATAGAGACTTTCTCTCAAAAACAGTTCAATTTTTCATGCTAACAATTTTTAAGAATTGAGAAAGTAGAAAAAGAAAGCCTTGATAATACTGAAGATTGGAAATTTGATACTGTGTGGAATCAATTTTCTAACGATAGTGTGTGCCATTGCTGAAATCTGGATGATAGCTTATGTCCACTGGGCTGAACAGGATGGAGAAAGTAATCTCCTCACAATCAGGTGGACACCAATCACAAAAGTGACTCCCTTGTGTTGTGATTTTTGTCTTTTTTCAGCCCTATCAGATCCAAATGTTATTATGCACTTTTTAATGTTTGTAAACTTTTACTAATAATTGGTGTGAATTGCATTCTCATACAATAATTATAACTGTTAGAACCTCATCAAATTTGATGCTATTGTTGGCCTATGCTCTGTTTTTACATCATGGTTCTTGTATGGAAAGTTTCCATGACCTGTGTAATCCCTCTGGTCAGTATTATGAAATCATTTGTCAGTGGTAATAAATAAGGAGCCAGTAATATGCCCATGGTTCATGAATTACGGGACAAATAGCAAACAACATGGGGTCTTGAAAACCAGAGAACCCCCTTAGCTGTGCAGGAGAGGAAGGGAAAGACGACACATATGTAGCAGCATTTCAACAGGAATACTCATGGGTCTGATAGGAATACAGCCTTTCTCTGTAGCTATAGACACGGTGAAAGGTAAGTCTGCCCAGCCTTCCCTCTACATTACTTTTTCACTGACTGATATTGACAGATAAATATACTAGTCTCATTTGGCCCCTGACCAGATGTTTTCCAGAAAAAAATGTTAAGAATGTGTCTCTCTGGATATATATAAATATATATATAAAAGTATAGATTACGTGTTACAGAATTTGTTTCTAACTAAATCAGCAGAAGCAGAAATGTTCAGTGAAAATTGAAACAAACCAACTCATTCGTAGACTCAAAAGTGTGAATAGAAGTTCCAGGAGCTATTTAGACAATCTCTGATAATCTGTTTGAAACATCCAACTGCTATAATTGGTTTTCAGGGTCTTCGTTTACTATCCTGAAAACTTTCTTGTGAATATAAAGTTATTTTCTTTCTTAAAGTGGTGGGATTCCAAAGTGATTTCATGTGATTTTGTAAAGTTTAGAACCAGTGCTGAGTATATGTGGAAAGTTTATATTCCTGTGTGATATACTATTACTAATGCATGTGGTGCCATGCTTGTCTTTAAATATATAAAAATGCTAAATTGAGAAGTCATATGGAGCTTTTGATAGAATTTGAACTCTTACTGTTTATTTTTTTTTTATATTCAAACCCAGAGGCTTTCTTAAACTGGGAAGATACAAATTGACTTTTGAAATTACATACTACAAATTTGCCTGGCCTACATTATCTCCCTTTTTTATTTTATTGTGATATTTGAATGTCAGTAATACTTTCAAAGAAATCTTTAAGGACAGAAGAAAGGATAGGGAAGATGGTAATAGGCAATGGCCATCTATTAACCAACTAACCCAAGCTAATCACTTTCCAGCACCCATTCGGCCAAACCTCCAAACACGCCAGTTAGAATCATAACTTTAAACTCTTCATCCATTAGAATTTAAAGTATATTTTTGCAAGATTAAATTAGTGATGAAACTAAGATTTGGTTCCATATTGATTTGTCGCCAGGTTTTCTAATCCATATGCTGTAAATTTGTAGTATGCTTCTCTATATGGGAAAGTTGCAAATAAGCTCAGCTTCAATATTTTAGAGGAGGAAAGTGAGTTTCAAAGAGACTTGTCTTTTTCAAGGTCACTGAAGTGGATTAATGACAGAAATATGGCTCAATACTAGAAAGTATACAGTTTTCTTCTAAAATCAAATTTAATTATACTATAATTTGAGGGTATATTTCCAATAAGATAATTTTTTTTCTGGCGTGTAATCTATACATTTAGCATGGATCATGCATATTATATTTAATGATAACTTATACTAATAAGTTTTTCTAAACCTAGAAACATGATACTTGAGTTTTTTGACTCATGCAACAAATGTGAAGTTGTCAGACTTCTCGTCAGTCATGAGCCTTTTATGCCAACATATGTTTTTTTCAAAATTAATTGAGAAAATGCTTTTCTAAGCCTTAACAGAAATTATGGCCTGTACTTTTTAGGAAATATCCCCAAGTGACCAATTTTCGATGGCCTACACCTGAGTCTTCCTCAGACCTAGCAAGGCACCACGTTAGAAGATAAAGGACAGTCCTATTTCTTCTCTGAGGAAAGTTAAAAAAAAAATGTAACTACAGCAGTTTTTGAATAAAAACTTGAGTAAAACTTGTAGCAGTAGAGAGAAAATGTATAGTCAGCAAGTGAAAACAGGAAAGAATATAATTTATGATGTCGTAATGGCCCTAAATTGTTCTCTAATTACAAAGTGGCAGCTTCTGAAATCACTGGTGAGCTTCTATGACTTTTGTATTTAGCAATGTTGCATGCTCACATAAATTGATATTAAAAGGAGCACGTTTTCTGAACTGTAGTCTATCAAGAGTATTTATTGATTTTTACACTGTATTCTTGGTCCTAGAGAAGGTGCCGTAAGATGTAAAAGAGATCTCCAAGGTCTCACCACCCTGTGGTCAGTGTGCCCAGCCTACAGGATCACTGTACCCTAGAAAGCTTCACTGCATTCAACTCTAGTAGCATAGATCCTCTTCCCAAACTTTGCATCTGCCCTAGCTCCCCCACTCCCAGGATCTTGAACCCCAACTTCTTACTTATCCATAAGGAGATGAGGTGCTGTTTACAGGACAATCAGTGTTCATCAAAATCCCATGAAAGTTTTTAAACACTCCTCAATTACCAACACAAATATAGATAGCTGATGCAATTCCTTTCCCTTAAAATAACTTCATACATGATTTCAGTCACTTATTTCTTTCCTGCCCACATCTCTATCACATGTGACTCTCCTAACAAGAAGTTCAAGAGCTGAGGCACCCACACAGCCCACCCCACTGCTAGACTTTCAAATGAATAAGCAATGAATGAAGTTGCCACAGACACCAGTGTCTCACAGTGTCGTGTAGAACATTTTGGGATGGAAGAGCAATGAGTGCATGAATTCTTTTATCTATGTGGGGCTCTTGTCTTATCATATGACTTTTGTCACCTACAGGCACAAAAGACCAAGTCTAAGCCAAAGAGAGATACCAGAACTATCCACCAATCAGGCAAGATCATAAGCCAACACACCCAAAGACAATATAAATATTCAATACAACTTACTCCAGTCACAATGATAAAACTACCTGTGAAATATTATTTCACTATGTGCTTCCTAGATGTAATTTAGAATATTAAGAATGGAGATCCTTGCAATAGTAAAGTCAAATTAACAAAACTGTCTGATTCTAGCCTACAAGATGTGAGTTATTCCCAATCTTTTAGTACCACATCAAGATGAACACATCTTCAACAACTTCCTCCTAGCTTCATTCCATCATTATATTTTGTGATCACTCAAGTTGTTCACATTCTGTTTCTCTCATGTCAGCCCAATTTTAATCAGACAAATCATCTTTCCCTGTCTTTATTCAACTTCTGGTCATGCTAAAACATGTTCTTCATGCTTACTTAATATTGGCCACTCCATTTATTTTATTTTTTATATCTTTATTGTGAATAAGTATATACATTGTATGATCAAATCTTGTGAATTTGTCCCCGTTTCCCTCCTCTCTGTTCCCTACCCACTGGGGTCCTTCCACCATGTGCATACTGGATCTGTCCATAGGTTAGGGGGTTATGAGCTGCATTAGAGGTAGCCAGTTTTCCTTCCTTCCTTCCTTCCTTCCTTCCTTCCTTCCTTCCTTCCTTCCTTCCTTCCTTCCTTCCTTTCTTCTTTCTTTCTTTCTTTCTTTTTTGTTTCTTCCCCCTTGTGTATTGTTGCTGAGGGGGGCAACGTCTCTGGATATTCTCCCCCACTATAGCTCTTACACTCTTAACGCCCCCTCTTCCGCTCAGTTCCCTGAATCATGGGGTCACTCCCTTTAGACAAGAGTGCTACACAGGTCTTTTTGTGCCCCTGGAGAAAAAGGAAGCTTCTTACTTAATAAGTAAACCACCCTGGTTGTTTTTTCTACAACTGAGCTTGTTAAAACAATTTCCTTCCAATTTGAATGTGGGGTGTATCACTAACTATACCTGTGTTTACAAATTCTCTCAGGCTTTCCCATTTCCTCTTCCTCTTCACTCCTCTTATTTCTGAAAGTGGGGATTTGTGCTCCCTTTTCTCGTGCTTTTTCTCTTCATTCCTTATCCTTCTGCAATTTATCTTCCAGTTACATTTTTTTTAATTGTCAAAATTTTTTCAATTTATTTGAGGGAGGGAGAGAGAGAGAGAGAGAGAGAGAGAGAGAGAGAGAGAGAGAGAGAGAGAGAGAGAATATTGGTGCACCAGGGCCTCCTCTCACTGCCATCTAATTTCAGATATGTGCCCCACTTTGTGGATCTGGCTTTACATGGGTACTGAGCAATTAGACCCTGGATGTCCAGCTTTGTAAGCAAGTGCTTTTACCGCTGAGCCATCTCCCTAATCCCCAGTTACTTTTTCACTTGGATAGGAGGCCCTGAACTCTTAGTCTTCCACCACATTCCTGCCTTGTGGCAATTAAAAAACAATGATTCAGAGAACTTAAACTTCACACACACCTATAATCACATTTCTGTAATTTTCATTAATATGTTTGCTCAGTATATCTGCAACTCCATGTTTTCTATAGGATGGAATCTATATATTTCAAGTAAATTCCATTTTTCTGTCTAGCATAGCACCTTCCAAAATGTACACCTGTCATTATTCCATGATCCCATGATTCCCTGTAGTATTTGTCAGTTACATCTTCAGACACTCCAGTGCTCATTTCTTCATTGACAACACGTGTTGGCCCTGTACATTGGTTGGGCTCCAGCTTTGAGTCTTGTGACGAACAAGGTTAGTTGTCACATGCAGTTCTACATTTGATTGTATTCTGAAATGACTGCCAATGACACTGTACAATCTCTCTCAAGAGCACTCATGTATGGAAAAAATTACACTCGCCCTGAAATTCTCTACATTAGGCCCACATAAAATGCTTCACTTGCCTTAGTAGATGTTTTGGATTTCAATTGTGGTTATTTTATTATTTATTGAGTTTTCCTTTCTCACTAGCAACTTCTTATTGTTCTTGACTAATTCTTCCTTGGCTTACTGCCCATTAACAGTAAATCATGGTGATATTGTGATCTTCCTGTGTGTGTGTGTGTGTGTGTGTGTGTGTGTGTGTCTGTGTGTCTGTGTGTCTGTGTGTGTGTGTGTGTGTGTGTGTGTGTGTGTGTGTGTGTGTTTACTGGAAATTGAGCTGAGGCAGCTGTCTCTCTCCCTGCACTTGAGTGCTTTTTTCTAATTTTTTTTTCTTTTTTTTTTTTCCATTCCCACATCTTCACCCATCACATTCTCCACAGTGAAACTCACTTCTTCATCTTCAGGCCATGAGTAACTCCTGTTCACCTGATCACTTGGATAGTTAGGCATTTATTTCTCAAACACTTTAGCCAAGCAAAAGAATTATTTATTGTTTCACTTTTTAATTTTATAAAGCTTCTTTTTTGAGGTATCATTTTTCCTATTCTTAAAGTCTTCCTTGTCCTTCTTGGTAAATTCTCATTGATTCAGGCTGTGCCTCATTAAAGCCTTTTCTCTGAAGTCTTTCTGTCTTATACCAAATTCCACCATAGGAAATGACCCGTTCCCTAGTCCTTGCTTTCAAACATTGTGTTTTCCAGGGTTTCTTACTATCTTGTAACTATTTGCTTATTTGTGAATCTCTCCAGCATCCAGGCACTTCAAGGACAGCTTTTTATTCATCTTCAAATCATTATCTGTTAGATGCTCAATAAATGTTCATAAATGAATAGAGTCTTCAGGCTTCTGAAACTTATAGTATAGATATTACACACAGATCTATTAAGGAAAAATAAAGTTGATGGTTGAAAATAATGAAGTGTGTAACATACCTCATTGCAGAAGATAACTTCATTCTGCTTACACATGCTACTATAAAGCTTGTATCTCAAATTTTGCTGCACATACCTACACAGATTTGATATGATTTATAGAGATGAAATGTCCAAATAATAGCATATAAACAAATGAGCAAATATAGACAAGGCACTCAGCTGACTAATGACCATGATAAAATCTTTTTGAACATTGTATAGCAAAAATCCTCTCAGGTTCATTATAATTAAAATTACCAAAGTACTAAAATTACCATTTCTTCTTTTTTTAGCCCTAGAAACACATCAGTCATATAGGAAAGTTGATGAAGGCCTTACACAAAAATATCCTATATATACTTCTGATAAGAATATGATAAACCTCAGAGTAGAAAAAGAGAAAAATAATAGCAAATGAGAAGTACATATTTATATACTCAAGAGAAAAAAGGAAAAACATTGAAGTTTTTCTCCTGAATATTGGACATTTTCAGAAAATACTGATAATTAGCACTGGCAGACTCACAGAACTAAAGCACTGTTGTGCATAAAAAGATCGCCACAATGTTGAGGACAGCTTGGGGCAAATGGTGATTTCCTGACTGTACAGAGCTATTGACACCCTGTCTCAATCAACTAAAGTAAAATAGGGAAAGAAAAGGTATTGTGTACTTTATGGTGTGGAAAGATGGGAATAAGGCCTGCCAGGCAGTGAGGCAGGTACTTCACCAGAACACGTGTCCACTTTGGCTCACCTGATGCTTCTTACACAACACTGGAGTTATGATTATCTTATAAAATCTGTCTTTTCTTCCTTTCCATATACTCTTCAGAATCCAATAGCAATATAAAACCACAAGTTTTAAAGGAAATATTTATGTGAAACTGTAAGGAGCAAATGAGTAAACAGTCAGTCTTCTCAAATTGTTCTAAATAAAATCTGACATAACAGGGCTGAGGAGATGGTTCAGTTGGTAAAATGCTTGCTGTGCAATAATGAGCATATGAGGTCAAACCGCTAGACCCACATAAACTGATGGACAAGCTGGTACATGCCTACACCCCCAGCACTGGGAAGACAGAGGTGAAGATTCCTAGGGCTTCCTAGCTAGTTAGACGACCTGAATCAGTAAGCTCCAGTTTCAGTAGGAAACCCCAAGTCAGAAAGTAAAGATGGAGAGATTGAAGAAGACACTGTAAATCTTATGTAGAGTTTGATGTCGACATAATCAACCTCTACATAAGAAACTGCATATAGATGATGATAAATTTAGTGTTTATAGTTTTAAACCATTTTTTTGGGCAAAATTGGGAAAAGGCAGAAGAATTTAATAAACCATTGGAAATTGAAATGAAATAATAAAAATACACATAGAATTTAAAATTACACAAACTGAAGTATTCATTACTCCCTCAGTGTTCTCAGTCTGTCTTCATAATGTATCCTTTCCTTTTTACAAAGAGTTTTTTTCTCCAATTTTACTTTCTTTGAAATTCACTTTTTCTTCAACTGATTCTCAAGCAGGGTTTTCAAAATATATGATTGAGAGAATAGATACACAGATTAGAAAGACAGGAGAAAAAGGATGCTTATACATGAAGGACCAATGCCAGATGGTTATTATTTTCCTATTGGTTAAAAGGCAGTAAAATTTCAAGACAACAAAATATGTTTCTATTAAGGTGTTTCAGTCACCATGCATAACTGAGAGCTAAGAAATAGCGGATTAGACAAACAATGAAATGAGTTTCTCAAACAAACATCTGGGCAGGTTGATAAGGTAAGAGGATTTACTGAAGAGGAGACAATTAGAAAAGAGAAAAAATATAGTTCTGAGTTAACTTCCCTTATTATATATGAGTGAAATCCTCAATTTGTTCAGATTTTAGGTGAAATTCTTTAATCAGTCTACATACAAAGGCAAGCACCACAAACCCTAAGTTTTATTTTGAAATGAGTTTGATTAATACAAATAGTGACGGAAGTACAGGAATATTTGTAAGTGTCTGAGGATTATAGGCAATAAGAAATAAATATGGGCATCTCAAATACATTTTTGAGGAAAACTATTTCTTAAAATAGTGATAACAATGATAAAAATAGTTATTTCAATACAAAAACAACTAAATTAAGATACACAGGTAGGAAAACATGGAGCTTTGAAATAATTCGATATAAAGCAGTTACGTGGAGCTCAGTATATACATGCTAAGTTTGGGAAGAGTTGATGGACCAGGAGGAGAAGGAATCTAAGACCCTGTGGAGGAGAAGCTAGGACCCCAAAGCAGATGATCACTATGGACTTTGAGGCTGTGCCTGATCGCCCAGCACTCTCCACCAGGCCAGCTCAAGAAGAACAGTCGGGGGAAAGAGCAGGAACATCAGCGTATGACCCACACTAGGTCCCATGCCCAGGAGCCGGCCAAGGGAAGGAAAGAATTCTGAAAGTGGGTGGTGCTAAATTTTTGAAGCATGCAAAGGGATAGAGATGAAAGCAGATGCTGGACTTGTTTCAAGGTTAAGAATTCGGCAGATGAAAGAGCCAGAGACATCAGAAGGAAAATGAGAATCAGCAGAGCTTCTTTGCTGCAAAGGCAGTTGTGACTGTCTTTAAACCATACCTTCTATTCCTGCCCTGATCCATGCTTCATTTTTAAAGGGGCCATGTTTCCTTGCTGACCTTTAGTTCAGAAGAAAATGACCCTTAATGTGGAAACATACCAAAGGGTGTAAAATCCTTTGCCATCCTCAGGGTGATAGATAGCATTATGTTCTGATAGTGGATCAGGTGCTTGGTATGGCACTGTTATTTTTCACTATTACTCTGAAGTAAGAAAATGCTTACCTTATAATAAGTAGATGGTTTGAGACTCAGAGAAATTACACAACTACCCAAAGGCACATAGTTTTATGGTTCCAAATCCAGGATTAATCTTGGGTCAGAGCTGGAGTTGCCACATAAGAATGAGGACTTGACTTTGGATCTGAAGCAACTACATAAAACGCCAGGAGCAGCAAGCAGTGTGTACACGCAATCCCAACGCTGCAGACTCTATCTGGAGCTTGGTAGCTAGCAACTCTAGCCAAGTCTATGAACTAGAGGTTCAATGAGTGACCCTGTCTCAAAAGAATAAAAATAAGGAAGACAGCAATGGAAGAAGATGCCTGATGTTGAACTCTGGCCTCCACACACACCTGCACATCCACATGTTATACAAACACACAACACATGAACACCACACACATATGCACCAACAAAAACTTGTCAGTCTTCTCTTATGACAGTGCATATACTTTCAAAATACACAGGAACTCTTCAATATGACAACAATAAAGCTGAACATAACATTTCACATTATCTACTATTTAAATTCGAAATAAAAAGAAAGCATTCAATATAGTCATCAATTAAATTTAAAATCTAGTATCTGTGATTGGAGAGATAGCGCATCAGTTAAGGACACTTGATTGCAAAGCCTGACAGGGTTTGATGTTTCATTAACCAATATCCATGTAAAGCCCAATTCACAAAGTGGTCCATGTGTTTGGAATTTGTTTGCAGTGGCAACTGGCCCTGGCATACCTGTTTCTCTCTCTCTCTCTCTCTCTCTCTCTCTCTCTCTCTCTCTCTCTCTCTTTCTTTCTCTCTCTCTCTTTCTTTCTCTCTCTCTCCTTTCTCTCTCTCTCTCTTTCCCTTTCTTTCTCTCTCTTTCTATCTCTGTCCCCATGCAAATAAATAATAAGTAAAATTTTAAAAATCCACTGTCTGTTTTACAGACAATATATATCAATCAGAGCACCTAAAGTTCAGTTGCTCTGGGTACTGTGCTGTGCAGTACACATCACATACCACACTGTTTTGCAAGGACTTATCTGGGAAAGCATCCACTTTTGTGTGTGATTAGTTCTCTGGGATTCTCGAATTTGGCTTCATCTGAGAATCAACTAGAAAACTAGCTACACATATGAAAAACTGGAGCCAGTATCTACAGACGTTAATTTTATTATCAAGTGCTTCTCAGCCTTCAGTACTTTTAAACTTTTTATTAAAACCTAATCAATATTTCAAAGCACACATGTATACCATCCTATGAATTTTCCTAAAAAGAACACGCAGGTAGCCATTAGCCAGATCAAGTATCCAAATATAATACCAAAACCTTAGGAGTCCCAATCACATTACCCTTTAGTCATCATGTCTGGATAATGCTAGATCCCTTGAGACCAGTGAATTGTTAAATTCCCTTTTGTTCTTCTAGAGCAGGCTCTGGAATCCAACCTAAACCCATCAACTAAAGCATTAATGTTCTTTGCAGGTGGTTCTTGTGCTATGATTCTAATGTCAGCCTAGGTCTCCAGAAATCATACCCGACCTGTTGGAACACCCATGTTCTAGAGGATGTCTTCCCCAGAGAGTAAAGGTCTTCCAAAGCACTCTCTCTCTCTAGTCTATGCATACCCAAGAGCACCATCTCTGTTCTCAGTTAATCCAGGGATCGGTTCTTCCTTGAATTATCTACCTAGTTTCCCATTATCAATAGGTCACATAGGTGACAATCCTTGAAATCACTAACACAGATCCCAATGCTTTCCTAAATGGGCTTTAGCATAAACTGATGCATAGTTCCTATACATTTACATAAATTCTTCTCATTACCACAAGCTCCTTTTATCACCTAAACTTAATTCTAGATCAACATTTTTTCCTCTTGTTGGTCACTTGCCTTCCTCAGAATCATAGGACTTAAATTATATTTATTAAGCAAATCTAATTTTAGGGTCTTCAATGGGCATTTCCTAATTGATTAGAAAATAATCAGAAACTAATATATATCCCAATTACTATCTACCTAAAAATGAGTGAATCCTGTAGCTTGAGTAGACACCTTCTAGATGTATTTAATACTAAGTGATATTCTTCCTGTCATTCACTGGAATTTCAATCGCTTTACAGTGTGGTTTCAGTTCTCTGCTCTCAGAACAGTGAACAATGTCTTGTTGTACTTCTAGCCCTTACAAGAATATTTTGAATGAGTCTGGCTTTGCAAAGACAGCACTTACAGTCGACAAAGGGAAAACATGGCCATCTGTTCCCTCCCAGTTTGGTTCAGCTGACAGTATCCTGAGGCAGCTGTCTTCCTCCCCGATTTGTCTTCCTCCCACCCAGCCCACCTGCTTCTTTCCACCATTTCTCTCTTGGGCTTCCTCACTTACATTGTGTCTCTCCACATTCCTCTCCTCCTACTCACACATCACCACTTTCCCTTATTGGATCTCTTCGTCATTCTTCTAATCCTCAAGTGTACAGTTACATGCTATTCCTCAGCCTCCAAGGCCAGCTTCCTCAGCCTTTCAACTTAGTATGTTAGCACAGTTAGTACTTTCCTCTCCGCCAGCACCCCGCTTCTTGTAGGGTAACAGGGAAAAGGGGGGAAGGAGCACCATACTTAGCTTGCTAAAATACGAATCAATATAAAGTTCGGTCAAAGTATGGAAATAATACAAGGTCTTAGAGAGTGAGTGCATTATGAGACAAGTGGGAAGAGATTTATAAATAACAGCATGCCGACAGTAGTCTTCACCTCAATTATGACAGATTTCCTGAGTGATTCACCAATTATGAGAGCAGGTGTTCAGTGGTAATCATTGCCACCAATTGCCACCACGAGTCAGAACTTGCATAAGTCCTGCAAACATCATGATTTCATGCTGTGCATTCAATGAAACTCCAGTTCTAGAAAGTACCCAAATGAATTTCATAGCACGTGTTATGAACCCAGACTCCCCATTAGCTCAATATGGCTTTGGACAATTAACCATTCTGTGTCTTACATATAAATTGAAATAATACCATTTCTTTGGAATGCTGAATAATATTCCCTAAGAATAGTAAGAGATTGAGATTTTAAAAGTAAGGCTGAGATTCATCAATTCTTGGCACTTAGTATATCAATAGATTCTGATATTGTTGTCTTTGTGTTACTATGAGATATGCAAGTTGTATAGTCTTAAATGACTCAACGTTTAGAAAATGGCCTGTATTTCTTAAGTAGTGCTACTCAACTACATTTATTGAACAAATATGAATGAATTTCTTCTAAATTACACATGTGTTCATGATGCTGAAAATTCAGCATGAAGCCCTGGTTAAGATGGAACTCAGAACATCACATACATGAATGAGAGAATCTTTTCTGAACATATAAAAGTCAAAGTTGTAAGATCAAAGTATTACCTATTTGAATTAAAAGAGAGAGAGAACAAGAGAATATAACATGCGAACTAATTGTAAATGCCAATACAGCTGCAACTTTTCTGACTACTGTTACCTTTGCAGTGTTACAATGTCACTGGATCGGACAAAATAACAATAGAACTATAACATATGAGGCAATGGGATACTCGCATTGGAAGGTAAAGAAACAGCACTGGACAGTTTAGTCATTTCGTGGCATTTCCTCTGGCACTTCAGGTAGCTGCTCTCTTCAGAGTGTTACAGGTGGAGTGCAAAGTCCCATATTCTTGGTTTCTTTAGTAAAATTGAGACCAGAGTCTTGTAAACATTAAGGGGAGAGAGGGAGAGAGAGGGAGAGAGAGAGAGAGAGAGAGAGAGAGAGAGAGAGAGAGAGAGAGAGAGAGAGAGAGAGAGAGAAAACGAATGACCACCTGACTAATCCAGGCTTTTCATCTTTATCAAGTCATCTTCAGCCCGGAATCTCCAGGCCTCCCTTTACATGATATTCTCTAGGAAAATGAGACAATGTAATGAAGAGTTTCCCGCTTTTTCTGCAGACATTACTCTTCCCATAGTTAGATATAAAATGAGAGTAATCATGTAATTAGTAGCTACTTTCACTTCTAGCATTAATTGTATATGTAACATATGTTATTCATGCAAACCAAGGAACTGTTTTCTTGATGGTAAGTAAGATCCTCCTAAATCTTTGTAATCTTAGCCAGCACATAAAGGAATCATGATGCCAAAAGGCCCTCTTTATTCCATTAGGAAAGCTCACTTTTAAGTTTCTATATAATAATAGTAAAATAAAAGGCAATTCCAAACAGGAGATGTCCTGGTTTATCAAACATTTACTACAACTCTCCTTAAATAAACATCTCTGTGCTCAATGAAATACATTTCTTTCTCAGACTGGAAGTGCAAGTTAATTAGTAATAGCTAGACCAGTCTTTTATACATCTTATTTTACACATTTCTGCTTCTGAATATGCATTTTTATACGTATTGATAGATAATAAGTAAAGAATATCTGCCTCCTGGTGGCCATATGAAGTAAGAGAAAAGAAAATGCCCTGGTCTCTTAAAACACTGTGAGAGACTTGTGTTTGAAAACCGCTCTTTGTGAAAAGCAGCGGAAGGTTGGTTTGGTGCCAAGCAGGGAGAGAGTCAGTAGTGACTGCCAACAGGGCTGTCTTTCAAAGACACTGCAAAGGCTGCAAATCCCATTTCTCTAAACTGATGTGTAAGCCACAGACACATGCACACATGTTCCAAAGTTCTCAGGAGAATCAGGAATGAATCGAAACATTTGTGTGGTAATTTCTGCGGCATTTCAATATGATTATTACAAATATTTTCACTTAAAACTCTAAAACCTGAGCCTGGTACAACTCGTCTTTGTTTCTGTTAGCTAAATGGATTATGAGCATACATGTCCTCCTGACCTGACATTCCTTTGTCAATTAGAAAAGGCGAAATATAAAAGAATGCTTTTTTTGTTTG
>PVHP010038464.1:0-16860 GCA_004024765.1 Zapus hudsonius | reverse complement strand
CTGCCCTCCCCTCCCCCCTCCACTGGATAACCTCCTCCATGGGTCGTCTGGATCAGTCCTTGTGACAGGGGACCATGGATAGCCTAGTATTCAGCCAGGTTCTCCTGGCCATGCCTCTGGATAATCTCCCCCACCACGGCTCTTACAATCTTTCCGCCCCCTCTTCCGCATAGTTCCCTGAGTCCTGGTGGATGAGTATTAAGGCTGCTTTAAGGTTGTGAGCTTAGGGGTCTTTGTGTCGAAATCATTGGTTTCTGTCTCACTGGCTTATCCTGTGGCTGTGGGCCCCTTGTTCATCCCGTCATTCTCTGCGGGGTTCCATTTGGATCCTCCACGGTATGACTGTGGTGGGTCCTCTCTTGCCAGAACCTCAGCTATCGGCCTACTGTCGGTTGGTAGGGTTAGATGGGCCCCAGCTCTCTCGCTGCATCCAGCAGACGCGGAAAACGAGTCAACATTGAATTTTTGGAGGAAATAGTTTGTGACAGATTCATTTGTACATTGAATGAGGTTTTTATATTAATGAAGAAACAGTTGTCATTAAATATATATATATATATATATTATTTTCCAACAAGCCTAACTTAGCGTTTGTTATTCCCAGACTTTCGACTATTAGTTACACTGTGAGCCCAAAGCCATGCTCTTTCAGCATAAATATGCAAGTCAAATGTATTGTGCTGGGCTTCTTGTATCAGTAGAGTGTCCGTTCTATCTAAAATAGCATGTTCTTGCTGGTTTTTTTTTTTTTTTTTGAGTTGAAAGGTAGGTTTTGGTTTTCAAATGAACAATTTGGGAGAGAAGGGCTCCTCTACTTGAGACTATTTCCCTCCTCATTCTCTCTT
The DNA here is from genome assembly GCA_004024765.1 of Zapus hudsonius. Classification (NCBI taxonomy): domain Eukaryota; kingdom Metazoa; phylum Chordata; class Mammalia; order Rodentia; family Dipodidae; genus Zapus; species Zapus hudsonius. The sequence goes on along the minus strand of PVHP010038464.1, from coordinate 16,015 downwards.
AACTTCAAGTACAGATTTGATGTTTTCATTGAGTTTTTGCGTCTTTACTGCAGGATGGACGGGCAGCATCGTCTATTCTGGTTGGTGCTATGTTCATCTTCTGTAATCTCTACTCTGCTCCGGGCCCCGCTGTTCGATTGCTGTATGCAAAACGACCAGGAATCGGACTGTCACCATCCCACACAAGGTACAGTACGCTAGGGGCAGGATCAGCACTTGTGTGGTTTAACTGGTACCAGGTGCTGTTTGAAATCCCCTCCTGGGAACTCTCTTAATCCTCTTCTAATTAGTTTAGCACTGTGACAATTAAAGTAAATGTGAATATTGGGCTTTCATATAGTTTCATAAGCCCCCACCCCATGAGAGCTGGCGATTTTAAAACTAGAAGGAAGCTTTGAAAAAAAAAAAACCCTCTGTCTATTTCCTCAGTGAACAGGTGAGATAGACTGTGATATGCCCAGGTCTAAAAGGTCCCTTCCTGTTTCATGATTAATAGAAGTGATATCCTCTGTTATACTTACCACTGTGCAAGGTTTCATGAACGAAAGAAAATTCAAAATTGTAGAAAGCATAAGGGTTTTCAAACATTTTCTTGTACATGAGATTAAGGAACAAAGCATCAGAGTATAACAGATAACCTGAAAAGTGTCTCTTCTTAGATGACTGATTTACTTCTTCCCTATAGTGATAAAGTGGCTCTAGAAAGAACACCTTTCTTAGATACCAATTGGCTTCTCTATAGTTGTCAAGTAGTTCTAGAAAGGACGCCCATCTTAGATGACTGGTTTATTTCTACCCCAGAGTTATAAAGTGGCTCTAGAAAGGATGCCTTTCTTAGATAACCGATTCCCTTCTTCCATGTAGTTATAAAAGGATGCCCTCCTTAGATAACTATTTTATTTCTTCTCTATATTTATACTTTTTATTTAAATTAAATCTTTTTACTTTTTAAACCAAAAGTTTTTCTGATGATAAATTCTAAACTTAACAAAAAATGAGCATTTTTTGCAGTAAGATTAATCTGCTAGATGCAAACTGAATGGATGTTCAAATATTGAACTATTATAAAGCTCCCATAAGCTTTTAACCTTATTTATTTGCAAGCAGAGAAAGAGAGAAAGAGAGAAAAATGAATAAGAATGAGCACACCAGTGCCTCCTACCACTGCAAATGAACTCCAGATGTATGCACCGCTTTGTGCATTTGGTTTTATTTGAGTACTGGGGAATTGAATCCAGGCTGTGAGGCTTTGCAAGCAAGCACATTTAATCATTTAAGCACTCTCTCCAGCCCCCTAAGCTTTTTGATTGAATAAATATCCCATTATCAGTGGACACATGCCCATAATCAATGGAAACAAGATTTCTAAATTGGCAGCATTCTTTTTGGTGATTAATGTTGAAGAAACATACAGCATAAATCTCTATTACAACCTAATTTATATGGACAAACTTTGTAGCAGATTGCTCATTCCTGGTGGGACAGGCCCACAGAGTGGCAATCCTCTGGTTTCAGATACCTGGGCTACATGTGTGACCTACTCGCAGACAAACCCTACCGCCCTCACTTCAAGCCTCTCACGATCAAGGCCATCACTGTCAGCCCAATTCCTTTTTTCAACAAACAGAGAAATGGATGTCGCCCTTACTGTGATGTACTGATTGGAGAAACTAAAATCTATTCCACCTGCACAGATTTTGAACGAATGAAGTAAGTCGCAGAATTTTCTCTTCATTTCTTGTGTACTGCTCATTTCTGTGTAAACTGGATTATATCCTTCATGCCTGTCACTGTGAGGTGGCCAATAGAAAACAGAAGTGTATGTTAAATGCAGAGTAATCACAGATGAATGCCGCTGAACCAGACTCAGTTGTGTGTCTCCTTCAGGCACACGGTGATGCGGTGTGTCACAAGGACAGGAGGTCCTGTGATAAGCATTCAGATGGTAGGGGTGAGGGACAGAGGGTCTGACATGTAAGGAAGAGTTCAGGGTCAAATTAACTTTCTAGAAGATGGTGGTATAAGTAAAGAACTTCCAGGGTCCATAATTAGAGGGGATTCCAGTGGGTCTTGGAGACAATGAGGTAAGGGGTAAAATGAAAGACTTAGTCGGGGATAGGATGAATTCAAGACCCTCAGAGAGTATGGCATTTTTGTTTCTGTACTGATCTTGGTTTGACTTAAATTTAGGAAAAGGCAACCATATGAGGCATAATAATTTGGAGAAAATAAGGTCTGTTTATAAGTTTAGGTGAGATGGAAAGAAGAAGCTAGAACCTTCCCAGGACAGACCAGTCTGCAACCAGTCAGCGCTCTCTACACTCCAGGTTTTGTTCATGACAGGAAGTCATTTCTGGGGCCAGGCTGAGCAGACAGATTCCTTGACAGAGCCCAGAGGGGTTTACTTGTGTCATAGTACCAGGTTGGACTCTTTCAATGTCTGTTTGGTTATCTCTTTAAAGAGAATACCGTGTCCAAGATGGAAAAATCTTCATTCCCCTGAACATCAGTGTGCAGGGAGATGTGATTGTTTCCATGTACCACCTGAGATCCACCATCGGGAGCCGGCTGCAGGCCAAGGTAAGCTTTCAGGAAGAAGCAGGCTGTGAGCTCATCTGAGTTTCTGACAGGCCTGACTGGAAGGATGAATGTTGGATTTGAACTGCAGGTGTTGTTACAATTCAAATTGTATTTTAATGGTTCGGTCTTTCTGAGTTGTTTCTCCAGGTCTCTTGAAGCCTGAGTGACCTGTGGGTTTGGCGTGTGAAAGAATCCTTAAAACTTGCTGTTGTCCATCTTCATTTTCTATGAAGGAAACTCAGATGGACAGTGTCATTGTTAGTATTGAGTGTGCCCAAGGATGGTGGCCCTAGAACTTTTAGCAAGCCTCATTCTTTAGAAGTCATGGCTTTCTAAGACTGTTCTGTTTGGTCACTTGCTGTAAGGAGAGAGATTTCAACAAAGTTTATAGAGTTAAATTATAATTTCTCTTTCTCTCTTTACTAAGATGACACATAAAAAACCACCTCCTTTTTGTGGGGTTGGGGTTGAGGTAAGGTCTCACTCTAGCCCAGACTGACCTGTCACTCACTCTGTAGTCCCAGGTTGGCCTTGAATTTATGGCAATCCTCCTACCTCTGCTTCCTGAATGCTGGAATTAAAGGCATGCACCACCACATCTGGCTATTCCAGAATTTTTAAAAATATTCATTCATTTATTTGCAAGCAGAGAGAAAGAGAGAGAGGGAGAGAGAGAATGAGAGGGAGAGAGAGAATGAGAGGGAGAGAGAGAGAGATGAGAGACAGAATGGGCATGCCAGGGCCTCCAGCTGCTACCAATGAACTCCAGAGGCATGCACCACTTTGTGCACCTGGCTTTATGCGGGTATTGGGGAATCAAACCTGGGTTATTAGGCTTTGCATGCTAGCACCTTAACCACTGACCCATCTCTCCAGCCCCCAAGCCACCATTTGTCAAGAACACAGTGAGGGTAGTTTTCAGTGTATTCAAAGGTGATGCTACCATCATGACTGTAACTCAAAAACATTTTCTTCACCTTGAAAAGCAACCTTGTCCCCATTAGCAGTTACTGTCCATTCCTCCTTCTCCTCTCCTGACATCCCTGCTCTCTTCCGCTCCCATGGATTTGCTTATTCTGGATATTTCATATAAATGGAATCATAACTTTCACATGATTGGAAGTTTATTCATGATATAGTATTATCAGTATTTCTTACCACTTTATGTGGTTAAGTAATATTCATCATATTGTTAATATCACATTTTATTAATCTCTCCGTGTTTGGGTTTTTTCCACTTTCTGAGTGATGTTGCAAGAAATTGTATTTTAATTAATCAAACATTTGCTAGGAACATGATCTGTTCCAATCATTTCAAAGTTACTTTGAATTAACAGGCATAAGATTGTGTCAGAAACAGAGCTTATAGGGGACAGGTCATATACGTATGAATACCCAGATCACAGCTTCAGAGGAAAGATGAGATGCTGTAAATGGAGTAGTTTGTTTTAGCCAATGGTGGCCAGACTGTACAGGAGATCACCTTCTAATGTGGCCCTTGAAGAATGAGGGCAGCAGGCCAGAGCAAGGCATCCTGGGAAGAACATGGAACACCAGTGGATGAGAAACAGCTTGTCCTCTGGAGGAGAGAGGCTAACTTTATAGCTGAGGGATCACTTAATAGTCAAAATAAGCAAACCATCAGATGTAGAAACACTTGAAGGGAGGGCTGAAAAGATTGCTCAGTGGTTAAAGGCATATGCTTGTAAATCACATCAGTCCTGGTTCAATTTCCCCAGCCACCATGTAAACCAGACGTAAAAAGTGGCACAAATGTCTGGTATGAGTTTGTGGTGGCAAAAGGTCCTGCTTTACACACATACACATGCACGCATGCACATACACAAATAATTAAATTTTTAAAAAGTGAGAAACACTCAAAGGTGAAGTCTTCTACCCAGATTCCTTTTCCTATGACTGGTATGCTTCTCTCATGTACCTTTAGGTGACCAACACACAGATATTCCAGCTCCAGTTCCACTCTGGGTTCATACCACTGGACACAACTGTTTTAAAGTTCACCAAGTAAGTGCTTCCTGGCCCAGAGGTCTCACCAGCACCACCGAGAAAGCTGAGTCCCTTAGTACTGCTGAGTGTGGCCTCACCATGCCACAGGCTGCACTCAATCTTTCAGTTAAATAAGATAGGGCCTGAGAAATGCAAATAAATCAGATTTGAGAGCCTGTTTCCAACTGGGATGGCAGTTTAATCAGGCATGTGGTAGGAGCGCTGACCCTTCAGAATGGGAGCCTGGCTGCATCACTAAAGCAGGGAACTCTGGGGCTTGGTTAACCTGGGGGTGACTAGGATAGTCACAAGGTAGGAAGGGCTATGAAGGGATTCAGGGGTTCATGGGCTCAGAAGGTGGCTTGGGTGCACTTAACTATTTTAGCAATGCATTTGCCTATGCCAGTGTATCAGCTTGGTGGCCCAAGTCCCTGCTGTCCATGGTGCTTTTTACATGCAGTGGTGTACAGATTATTTAAACAGGTGTTATTTTCTTTTCCTCTGCTTGTTTTCACTGGTTTTATTCTTTTAATTAGGCCTGAGTTGGATGCCTGTGATGTACCCGAAAAATATCCTCAGCTCTTCCAGGTGACTCTGGATATAGAAGTACAGCCCCATGACAAAGTCATAGACTTAACGCCACCGTGGGAACATTACTGCACAAAAGATGTCAACCCCAGCATCCTCTTCTCCTCTCAGCAGGAGCATCAAGATACTCTGGCCCTTGGAGGTAGGCGTCACACGTTGCTTGTGGTTTCGGAACAGAGTCTCTGTGCTTCTTAGCGTGTTGCCTTATTTCCCGCCTTTCATTGATGCTGCATGGCCGCTTGTCTTGCAGGACAGGCTCCGGCAGATATGCCTCTAGACAACACCAGGCAGTATGGGCAAGGTGGCTTCTTTGCCTCTCTCTGCTGGCAAGGTACTTTGAAGCGTTTTATACTGTGTACATACCGTAGCAAACCCCACCTGACCTGGTGGTCAGTCCCTTTCCATTGATTTGCATACTGGCCTTCCTTAGATCAGAAATCGGAGAAGTCAGCTTGTGAGGAGGACCACGCTGCCCTCGTCAATCAGGAGAGTGAACAATCAGATGATGAGCTCCTGACCCTTTCTAGTCCACATGGCAATGCCAATGGTGACAAATACCATGGCGCCAAGAAGCCCAGCAAGAAGCAGGAGGAGCCAGCTCCCCCTCCTCCGCCTGAGGAGGTGGACCTTCTGGGCCTAGAAGGGTCTGATGTGAGCAAGACTTTCTCTTCAGCGGCGGCTCCCCCCAGCAATTCTGAACTGCTGAGTGACCTGTTTGGGGGTGGAGGCACCACCGGTCCTGCCCCAGCTGGGCAGACTGGGATGGAAGATGTGTTCCACCCCAGTGGACCTGCATCTGCCCAGTCAACACCACGCCGTTCGGCCACCTCCACCTCTGCATCACCCACCCTCCGAGTGGGAGAAGGTAATTGTTTCCATGACTCTCTGTGCATCTTGGATTTCAGTGATAGCTTTTGGACCAAGCAGGCAGAATGAGATTGTCCTAACAAGATGGACTTTTCTGGCTGTCTTGAAAGTCCCGTAGGAGAACATAAGGAAATTGGAAATATTGTCTATCTTGGTAGAAAAGTGTAAGACTATATATTTGAACTCATCCTCTTGTTTTTTTTCTTGGCACTTCAAGCCCTGAAATGCTCTAATTATTTCTGCTTGGAGGTGCTGATAGATGGATTATAATAAGCCAACATTGGCACAATGCTTGCAACTTGCCAGATATGGAACATGAATTACAGTAACCATGACTTGGTTCTTATAAAACCCCAGTAGACATGTGCTGTCATTATTTCCATCTTATAGTAGAGCAAGTACAGGCCAGAGTGAAATCAGTAGCATTAATTTCCAGCTGGGAATTGATGGGCTGGGGCCCAGACTTGACCTTTGGACTAAGAACCTTCCCTTGGATCTCCTGGAATGCATTCCTGGAAATGTACTTTTCTGAGTATGCTCTGATATTCAGAGAAGTGTCTGGTGATGCCAAAAGCACCTTGAGGCAAAGTGCTTGCTTCACAGCATGAGGATCTGAGTTCAGATCCCTAGCACTCACGTGAATGCCAGGTGTGGTGGTGTGCACCTGTAATGCCAGCACTGGGGAGGTGGAGACGGATCCCAAGGGATTGCTGGATTAGCCTAGCCGAATCAGTGAGCTCCAGTTTCATTTCAGCCAGAGACCCTGTCTCAAAATGTAAGGTGGAGAATGATTGAGGAGACACCCAATATTGACCTCTGGTCTTTGTGTGCATGCACACACACACGGACACATGCGTGGAAACTCACATGGACACACGCGGTAAACAATATACTTATGGGGCTTGGGCCAGCAGCACAGCTGAGTGTGGCTGCTTCTGAGTCTCAGTCCCATGTGGCTCAGGTAGTTTTATTCATGCTTGGACACAGACTTGGCCCTTCCTAGGGTTGGTCAGCCGCAGTACTTGACATTTGTGAGACAGCGTAGCAGGGTACCGGAGACTCAGAACAGTTGCTGTCCCTGTTAGCCAAGGTGGTGCTGAATTCGAAAGGATAAAGGATCATGTCTCAACTCTAGTTGCCTGCAGGAGTCCTTCAGCTTCTCAGAAGGTCTTGGGCTTGTATTGGTTGTATGGTTTGGCTGAAGGCCTCCCCTGTGAGATTGGGGAGCAGAACCCCAGAGGCCAAGTGCTGAATTTCAAGCTCCCACACAGGGTATAGGTGGAGGCAAGATGTGAACCCAGGAGCTCTGAGTTCTAAGCCAAGGATGCCTTTTTTTACCCAGTTCTGATTCACCGGGGTGAGTGAAAGTTCTCTGAGGAAAATAAAATCCCTATAACCCAAGACAAAACACTTATGTGACGATTGAGTATTTAACTCATCTTAGTCCATGGTCAGAGTTGTGTTCCTGGGTCCAAGCTAGAAGGGTTTTAGACACTCGCTGATTCTGTCCATGAAATCATAGATATAGTGACTGATTTTTTAAAAATATTTTATTTATTATTAGAGAGAGAGAGAGAGACTGGGCACGCCAGGGCCTCCAGGCACTGCAAATGAACTCCAGACACACGTGCCCTCTTGTGCATCTGGCTTTACGTGGACACTGGGGAATTGAACTCGGGTCCTTCTGCATTTCAGGCAAGCGCCTTAACTGCTAAGCCATCTCTTCAGCCCTATAGTGACTGATTTGTCTGAGCATATCCAGCTGCACTTGCAGACCCAGGTCTATAACTCAAGTATTTTGCTCTGCCAAAGAAAGTACCAAGTCTGGAATTAAGGGCCAGGATTTGAGCCTCTGAACTAACACTGAATATCTGGGTAGCCTTATTCAAAATTCTCAACCTCCTCAGTTGGGGATAATACGTGTGAATATTACTATAAACATTGCATTTTGAGCTCTTGTCTATAATATTCAAATTCCACCTTTAGTTATTAGAGAATGTTTCCAATATAAGATGATATTTAAAGTACACCTAGAAATCTAAGATCTTAGTGTCTTCCAGTGGTTGGCTTCAACCTAGATGCAGGTGGATGAACCCAGTGTCCTGCCTGCGGTCACCCTGCAAACCTCATTGTTCTCATGCACAGAAACGACAGGATCTCGAGTATTAACTGAGGTCAGGGATGTGCATCATTGAAGAAACTCCCTGAAGCACAGTTGATCTGTTGCTAACACATGAGGTTGATCTACAGTCCAGGAGTTAGGAGAGCATTGTGCCAATGAAGTCAGAGCTGGAAACCCTGAAGTCATGAAGTCATATGTCCTACCTCATGGTGGGAGTGGGATGTGCTTGCTAACTGATTTGGTTCTCAGGATCTATTTCCAGCAGGGACCAACCCCACTCCAGGAATCATCACCCTTGTTCAGTTGCTCAATAATGACAATCAGAGGTCAGTTTTCTCCATGCAGCCTAATGATTCCCATCACATTCATTTCATGACTGACACTTTTGGGAAATACTTGGAATTTGGAGCCAGAAAACTTGAACATGAGTTTCATCTTGTTTTTTTCTGAACATTAGACAAAAAGCTTAGGCTTCATCATCTGTTAAATGATAATGATTCCCTTCCACTTGCCAGGAAAAAATTGAGACTACCTGAGGTCTTCTTTACAAGATGATTTCACCCCCAGGAAGGATACTGGTTGTAGTTGTATTGTTAGCAACCATGACTTCTCTCTTTTAGTTGTATGTATATGTGAGACAGAGAGAGAGAGAGAGAGAGGAAGAGAGAGAGAAAGGAAGAGAGGGAGGGGGAGAGAGGGAGAGAGAGAATATGTTTGTGGGAGGCATGTGTGTAGAAGTGCCCCAGAGGTTGACTTTGGGGGTGCTGTAGTCAGCCAGTTTTCTCATTGCTGTGACAAAAAACCCAACCAAAAGCAGCTTGAGGAAGAAAGGGTTTATTTTGGTTTACAGACTTGAGGGGAAGCTTCATGATGGCAAAGAAATCAGTAGCGTGAGGGTGGACATCACCTCTGTCACAGCACTGCAAACAACAGCAGGAAAGTGTGCCAAAAACTGGCAAGGGGAAATACTAGTAAGGAGACGCTGGCTACAACCCCCATGAGCCTGCGCCCAAGAGCACACCTCCAACAAGGTTCCAATTCCAAAAGTGCCATCAGCTGAGGATAAAGCACTCAGAACACATTAACTTTATGGGGGACACCTGAGTCAAATCACTAGAAGGGGCAGTGCTGGTCTTCCTCAGTCATTTTCCATCTTATTCTTTCAGACAGCATTTCTCACTGAACCCAGAGCCCACAGATTCAGCTGAACTAGTTAGCCAGTGTACTAACAACTCCTTATCTCTGCCTCCCCAGCACTGGGATTGTAGGTGCATGTCACCAAGCCTGGCATTTTATGTGGGTTCTGGGTTTCCAAACTTGGCTTGTGCAGCAAACATTTTATCTACTGAGCCATCTCCCCAGCCAGGCTTCCCATTTTCTTCTTAGTGTATTCATTCACAAAGCTCTTCCTCACTTCTCTAGATCTATGTCTGGTTTCTAATAGCTTGGTGAGAGTAATGATTTAGAAATGTTTGCTTTCCGCAGACTTAAGACATGACGAGTGTTCACCTCTTTTTACTGCTTTATTTCATCTTCTTTTTAGCTTCCAAGTGAGCCAGAGATCATTTAAAAACCAAGCTAAAACAAAACCTAGTTAGTGAGTTTTTGTTTTGAGATCAGAATTTGTGCTGCTTCAAACTCCTTATGTAACTCAGGATGACCTTGAATTTCTCTCCTGTCTCCACTTCCAGAGGGCTGGGATTATAGCTGTTGCCATCATGCCTGGTTTTATGTGATGCTGAAAATAGAACCTAGGGCTTCCTCATGCTAAGTAAGCAGTTTACCAACCAAGCTGCATCTCCAGCCCCCTCAGTGAAGTTTTCCAAGGCCTATCTTAGCAGCAGGGTCCCAGCATAAGTAAAGCTCAGTCGCCCTGTGGCCTGCACATGGGTCCGTCTGTGTTAACTTTGTTTTCTCAGCCAGTCTAGAACCATGACTGACTAGCTTCATATTATGAAGATTTTTCAAAGGCTAGTGAGGCCCTCATTTTTATTCTATGGCTTTTCCATTGTATAAATCCAGACTTGTTTGTCTACACAGGTGGGATTTTTCTTGTGGTCAGAAATCTTTGGGGACCATTGTTAGCCCTGGAGGAAGTTGTGGATCCGGGACAGGAGGCAGGCATCATCCTGACTTTTCAAGCGTCTGGCCTGGGGCTGGGCCACAGTGACAGCTGTTCAGTGTGTGGGCAGTAAATAACTCACAGGACAAAGAGGCACGTCCTCCTTGTTTTCTAGGGGCCACCTTTGACCCATTTGGAGCAGCAGCTAAGCCTTCAGGTCAGGATTTGCTGGGTTCCTTCCTGAACACATCCAATGCTTCCAGTGACCCCTTTCTGCAGCCTACGAGAAGTCCTTCTCCTACAGTGCATGGTAAGAAACACTTTTACATTGAGTGCAGTCCTCTGCAAGGCATCCTAAGTGCTCATGTAAAAGCATCCTGTGACTGCTGTTTTGTGTATAGTGTATCTGCCCTTTGGAGATGAACAATTCCCATGAGCATATTACCTGCTCTGGATGTCTTTTTGGAAAGCAGCCTCCTTACCTAGGTTTCACTCAACCTTCCTAAATCATGGAGACCTGTTTCTTTTCACTTTTCACAGCAGAGTTGTAAGCACCACTGACTATAGTGTGCCAATATCTCATGCACCAATAAATACAAAATCTCTGTCACTTTTAATTAACTGAAAGATACAGCCAGATGTGGTGGCGTACACCTTTAATCCCAGCACTCAGGAGGCAGAGGTAGGAGGATCGCCTGAGACTACATAGTGAATTCCTACCTATTGTCTGGATCATACCTGTGAGCAAAGGGAACTGACCATGCTCCTGCCTCGGAAGGCACTTCTTATTCCACTGCTTGTGGCCAGTTGTATCTTCTCTGTGCAGGGCGGCACATAAGCTAAGACTCAGATACCCACATGGAGAAGCCAGATTGTCTGCCTCTGGATGCTTTTGGGGTGTCTCCTTAGGCGTCTAGAAGGTATCACTAATCTTTCCTGAAAATCAAGAGATACTTTTTTTTTTTTTTTTTACTTTCACCAGTATAGTGACTGTAGCAGACAGCTCCCCATTGCTGGAACAACCACCACCAGATACAGTCAAGGGAGGAAAGGGTTTATTTCAAGTTTAAAGATCCAGGGGGATGTTCCATCAATGGCAGAAGCTGCTTCTGTACACTGGCAGAGAGAAACAACCAGCCAGCCAGCAAACACCAAAAAGCAGCAAACAGGACCTCAGAGCTCTAACCTCTGCATACCTTTGGATGGGAATTCAGATCCGCCCCCCAGTGACACCTCCTTCAGCCAGGTGCTGGAGATCCAAGTTATAAGCTTCAAGAAAACACCTGAGTTATGGGGGGAACATACATTCAAATGATCCCAGTGGGCATATTTCACTGTCAGTGCCCAGCACCTATTCTGAATGACTCATTGTCAACTCATGTCACGTCAGAGGAGAAAATAGAATCGTGGTCCTCAGAGGATCATGCTTTGGTGCCCTGGTCAGGAACAAGCGAAAGCACATTGAGTTTAACCATATTTGTCCTCTTATTGCCTAGTATTTTAAGTTTAGAGGTGGGATACACAGTGATGAGTAAGACAATTCTTGCCTTCAAGGCACTCACTCTTAATTGAATGACGCACGCATAATTATAAATCCAAGTGTATGACTACCAAGGTAAAACAAAGGTAAGACACAGAACAAAGAAAAATCCATGTTTCTGCCAAGCTCCCGTGAATGGGTTCTGAGCTCTTTTGTTCTCATTCATTTTCTTTTCTTCATTTACAGCTTCTAGTACCCCTGCTGTGAACATCCAGCCAGATGTTGCTGGAGGTTGGGACTGGCATTCTAAACCAGGTAAAGACCATCCCATTGTTTTCTGTACACAAACGACCAGTTGCACAAAGTCAGTAAGCACTAGCCCACTTGGGTAACTTGGTTGATCTTTCCTAAAGATGTGTCTTCTAGCAAAGCTTTCCCCCAATGTGTTTTGATAAAATGACAGTGTTATGTACTATACATGGTTTAATTTTTCTAAGTAACATCTGCTGAATATTCATCCCAATACCTTAGCAAAGGAATTAGCTAGATCTGATATATATAGTTCTCCCACTTAGAGATACCTGATTTTTTTTTGAAAAATCAAGTCTAAACTTTAGTTTTCTTATCTGGAAAATGGGGAACATAACTTTTATCCTACACAGTTGTACAAATTTAAGCAAAACAATATAGATGCTGAATAGATGTGAATATTCTTCTTACTTGTTTTAGGATTGGAAACACAATGCCCTTATCACCAGTTTTTGAAGCAGTTGCTACTTCTTTTCCCCATTGTGATTTAAAAAAGAAAAATAAAACCATCACATGAAATCCAATTGTTAAGTGTAATATTGTCACCACATGTACATTCTTGTATGACAAATCCTGAGAACTGTCCTCGTTACTCATGATGGAACTCAATACTCACCAAGTGACAGCTACCTATCTCTCCCTCTCTCCAGCCCTGCTAAACATCACCTACTTCTATGAGTTTGACTATTTAGGTCCCCTACATCAGTGGAACCTCATAGTATTTGTCTTTTTGTGACTATCTTCACTTCATAAAATGTCCTGAGGTTCATCCAGGTTATCATCCCTAACAAAATTTCTTGCTTATCAAGGCTAAGTCATATTCCATTTTACATTCATGCCACTTTCTCTTTCATAGATCAATCGACATTTAGTTTGATTCCACCTCTTGGCATTAGTGAGTAATGTCCAGTGAACATACTGTGTAAATATCTCTTTAAGGTCTTGATTTTAAATCCTATATCTATAGCCAGAAGAATGATTTCTGGATAAAGTGATAATTCTACTTTTAACTTTTAGAGAAATTTCATACTATTTTCCATAGCAACTACAACATTTTACATCCCCACCATAGTATACAGAGATCCCAATTTCTTCATATCCTTACCAGCTCTTATTGTGATTTTTGGTGGTGGTGGAGTTGACAGTGGCCACCTTTGCAGGTGTGAGGTCATCTCTCATTGTTACCTTAACCTGTGTTTCCCTAATAACTTGTGGTGTTGACGATCTTTTTTAACTGTTTGGTCATTTATAAACCTTCTTTGTAGGGACTGCTGGATGTAACTTACATATTCTAGATGTAACCCTTATCAGATGCATGGTTGGCAAACAACTCCTCACTCCATTGATAATTTCCCTTTGTGTGCAGAGGCTCTAAATTTTATATGGTTCAGATTTTGTTCACTGTTTCTTTTTAAAATAATAAAAGTAAAATGTTAAAGTTCAAAGAAGGTACACAAAATGCCCCAGGTCACTCTGGAGGTGGCAGATCCTAGCCTGACTGCAATTTCTATAAGAAAGAGGAAAGTTAGATGGCATGACAGGTAAACACCAGAAATAATACTTCACATGTATAGAAAGCAGCTGCTTGTTACGTCTTGTCTACTCACTCAAGTGAGAGGAGCAGGACTACGAATTTCTCACACATTTCCAAACCCTGTCCTAATTTGCTTTAGTGACAGTCGAGCATGAGCTCTGAAATTCTGAATCTCCAAAGTCAGCCATGGGTGACACGCTCATTTTCAGGGGTCTTATTTTCTTTGCAGGTTTTGGAATGGGAAGTAAATCAGCTGCCACCAGCCCGACAGGCTCCTCGCACGGCACCCCCACCCATCACAGCAAGCCCCAGACACTGGATCCTTTCGCTGACCTGGGGACACTCGGTATAAACTTAACAGGTTCACATATAAATGGCACCTGAGGCCACAGAGCCTCAAATGTAAATCTTGGTTGTCTCAACAAGCAGCTACCTTTATTTACCAGGGACACACAACTCTGCACACTCTGAAGCTATATTCTAAACATGGAGACTGGCTTTTATTTTTTAAAGGGCATCAAATTCTTGATTGGGAATAATTTCTATTAATTTATTTCTCTAGTGTTTGATTTTGCATTGATAGTATGAGTAAAGTTGGAGTTTCCCAGAGCATCCCACTGTAGCAGAGAACATGTAGAGAAATGGCAAGAGTTAGAGAGAGTCTGTCTGATCTTAACTTTGACCACTTGATAAGGTAGCACCCGCCAGGCTTATTTACGATACAGTTAGCATTTTCCCTTTGTAATTTATATGGAATCTGGCGAGATATTTTGAGATAATCTATTTGAGAATGTCCATTTCTTTATTTGACTTTGACCCAGTGATCTTAGCATGTGTTAATGATTCTTGTCTGAAGTAACTATGTTTGAAGATTTTCAAATCTATCTTTTCTCCATGTAAGTGAGTTGGCATTTAAAAAATATATATAAATCTTAGTGGTTAAGACACTTGCCTGCAAAGCCTAATGACCTGGGTTTGATTCCTCAGTGCCCATGTAAAACCAGATGCACAAGGTGGCACATTTGTCTGGAGTTTATTTACAGTGGCTAGAGGCCCTGATTTGTGTGTACTCTCTCTCTGCCTGCAAACAAACAAAATACACACACATTCTATATGAGTTGGCATTTAAAAATATTTGTGTGTATGGGTGCACCAGGCTGGATAGTGTCACTACTTTTGCATCCAGCTGTATGTGGATAGCTGGGGAATTGAACCCCAGCTAACATGGCTTTGTAATTAAGTGCCTTTAACCACTGAGTCATCTCCCCTGCCCCATAAGTTGGCATTTTACTATAAGGAAGACTGTCATCTATCTATCTATCTATCTATCTATCTATCTATCTATCTATCTATCTATCTATCATCTATCTATCTATCATCTATCTATCTATCTATCTATCTATCATCTATCTACCTATCTATTTATCTATCTATCTATCTATATCTATCTATCTATCTTCATGTGGTGTGACTTTTCCTGAGGAGATATGAACAGATGTCTATTCACCCAGGTAAGGCATCTATGAAGGACCAAAGAATCAATCCCACCCAAGTATGAACCATGGAGTTTGCTGTGATTTCTCACAGAAGTGCAGGTGAGAGGTTACTTACAAGAGCATGATGAATCAAAGGCAGGTGAATCTCTAGGAAGCCCAACCCAACATGGAGAACAGCTCACAAAAGCTAGATTCCTTGAGCTCAGCCAGTAGGAGAGTCTCTTCTCTCCAGCCTTGTTATTGCTTGTATAACTTTGGGGAGGGACCATGTGAGTTTTGTAACTTTCAGGAGCTTCCTGAAACTTGTAAGTTTCATTTACTTTCTGAGTCTTAAGGAATCTTCCTTCAAGGATGGATTATTTCAACAGAAAGGAAATTTCTACAGAACACATCAGGACTGACCAGTGGATCCCTTCTGATTCTGTGGGTTAGCACCTATTCTGGCATTTATTTGGTTCTGTGGGTTATCATCTGTTTGTGGCATTCATTTCTCTGGCCTTCCTCAGTTTGGTTTCTGAGACCCTTGTTCTGGTTCCTGGGCCTTTTTTTTTGTGTGTGTGCATTTCCAAAGTGAAAGAAAGACAATGTCCTCCTTAGTGACACAGTGAGATGTTCTAGGCATTTCTTGAACACCTTACAGCCCAACTCTGGGCATACTCCTTTGCTAACAAGCCTATATTCCTTTTTGTGGAGGATGGAAGTTAGAAACCAAGATGTGTGTGCCAAGTATGTGCATTGCTGCTCGAGTGCTCTGGCTCTACCTTCCAGGAGTCCACATGAATGTGGGTAACCACAGCCTCTCCCCGGGCTCTTCTTTGCCTCTTCCTATTCCACTTGGGACCTTTGTTCAACAAACCTGCTCGGGCAGCTCAAGAATTTGCTGTTGTTTTGGAAGCTGTAATTGTTTTCCACATTGTTTTCTTTTCTCTCTCTCTCTCTCTCTCTCTCTCTCTCTCTCTCTCTCTCTCCC
>PVHP010038463.1:0-16817 GCA_004024765.1 Zapus hudsonius | reverse complement strand
TCTCTCTCTCTCTCTCTCTCTCTCTCTCTCTCTCTCTCTCTCGTTCGCAAATAAATACTTAAGTAAATAAACAAAATGAATTTTAAAACAGGTTCCAGGCCAGCCTGAGCTGCCTAGTGAGACATCGTCTCAAACCAAAGGAGACCCCCGTCCCGGGCCTCCATCCCCCTCGACTGCCGCTGGCGACAGTGGAGTCCAGACTTCGGGTGAGGCCTGCGTGCGGAACCCGCGTGTCCCCTGGCCCCTCGGGGCCCTAGGAGGGCACACGGCCCCTGGAGTGCCTGCGGGGACACGGAGGCGCGGTGATCTCCGCCCGGACACGCCGAGCCCGGCGGCGCTGCGCACGGCGCAGGACTCAGCCCTGGAGCCAAGGCTCGGCCTGAGAGGGGCGTGGCCTCACGTCCTGGGGGCGTGGCCAGCCTGGGCGTGGCGTCCGGAGGGGCGGGGCGGGGAACGGGGTGTGGACGCGTGACGTCTGCCAGCGACGGGCGTGGCCGGGACTGGGCGTGGCCAGCGCTCGGCCAGGGAGGCCGCGGGGGCGGGGCCGGCGCAGGGGGCGGGGCCGGCGCGGCGGGCGGGGCGGTGACGCGCGCTGACGCGGGATCCCGGAAGCGGTGTCAGTGCTGGGCGGCCGGCGGCGGCGGCGACGGGCGGCGGGCGGCGGAGACTTGTTGTTCGGGAAGTCGGAGCCCGAGCGCTGGACGGCGGCGGCGGCCGTGGCGAACGGGAGCGGACGAGCGCGCGAGCCGAGCGCGTGCCCGCCACCAGCCGCGGCGCCCGGGGCCTTGCGCGACGCCGGTGAGTGAGGGGCTGCGGGGAGGGGGACGCCGCGGGCACCGGCACCGGCACCGGCCGCTGAGTCACGGCCGCGACGACACCCGAGGTCCTGGGCCTCGCGAGCCACGTGCCACCCGGGAGCCGGGGGGTGGCGGTGGGCGCGGCGCCCCTCGCCACGTGCCCCGGGCCGCGCTCACCTGCGGCCACTTCCGCTCCGAGCGCCCGGGACCCGCCGCCCCGCGCTCCGGAGTTTAGGACGCGGCTGTGGCTTCGCGATCAGCTGACCTGCCCGGGGTGCCAGGATCGCCGGCAGGTGGAAGCCGCGGTGGGGTGGGGACCGGGGCAGGTGGCTGTGCTCCCCGCGCTTTCTCCAGGTGTGCGCGCAGCCAGAGGGGGCCGAAGCCCCGCGGCGGAGCGCCTCCTCCCTGGCTTGCTCACTCTGGGGGGTGGGTGACAGTCACTTCAGCCACAGGGGACTTATTCGCAGCTTCTTGTCCTGGGTCTCATGGGAACAGGTTCCCTGTGACTCGCCTTTTCACCCAGGTCTTTGTAGCTAAGGCAGGAATTGGAAGCACCTAACAGTTCACTGTCCACTCCCTGCTTAGCCGTCAGGCACCCACCTTTCTCTAGCTGGGTTGCCACAGCACCTCGAGCGAGCTCGGCGTGGCTCAGTCCTTCCTCCTTCGGTTCCCACGGATTGGCTAGAATAAGCTCCAGGACTCCTGACTCGCAGCTACATTGGGAAGGGTCTGGTTCTGATGTCTGGAGCTGGCCTTTCTGATCCCGATGTTGTTAGGGCTTAGAGAGCTTTCCAAGAGGTGTGCATCTGAAGCAGGTGTGGCACATGCCTGTGACCCCGTCATATTGAGGGGGAGGCAAGGATCTTGAGTTCAAGTCCAGCCTTGGCTACCTAGTGAGACCCTGTTTCAGAAAACCCGAAAGCAAAAGAAAACAAAACGTGTTGATCTAGACAAGAAAGTGGGCTGTGCAGGTAGGTGAGACGAGCCTACAGTCTCTTGTTCTGTGGACAGTCCGAGCTGACAAGAATTTTCCTCCTCAGATAACAGGAATGTCTTGAGTCTGACCTTGGGAGAGGGAGTCTACTCTTCCAACTTAAAACTAGACCTCTCGAAACACCAAAGTAAAGCCTTCATTTGAGCAAAAAGCCCAGCCAGGCCTCTCCTCCAGAACACATTCGCCTCTTTGGAGGGCCGGGTTCCAAGTTCAGTGCTGCGTACTTTCCAGGTGGTGGCTAAAAATGGGAGTTGGACAGAGGGTTCTCGAGGCCTCTCTGTGTCCAGCCCTGCTTCCAGCAGCAGCAAGGCTGTCGCACAGCCCCTGGGTCCCGGCCACAGCCTTGGGCAGAGCTGCTTGCCGTCTAGACCTCGAGCGGGTGCCTGTTTCTCAGTCTAAAGGCTTCTTGGAGTGGACCTTCTGGATGTCGGGTCCAGTCCACACGGGAAGTGGAAATCCGGCCAGCTGGGAGAATTCTGTGTGTGGCTGATCCCGGAGCTGTAAACAGTGACTCACACTCCCGCCCCACCCTCCCTGTTCCCTGCTCATGGAAGATGTGTTGTTGCTCTCGTATTTACTTTTGCTTTTTATAAGTCACCCAAGCCTTGTATTTCCTCTTTCTTGCAGTTTCAGGAAACTGCAAGTGTTATCTGAAAATTGTAGAATTTCACTGCAGGTAGACATGAGCCCGGGTGATCACACAGCCCACCGCATAACCAAGGTTCCAAGGTTCACTGCTGGTCTGGCCTGGGGTCAAAGAGTTTAGGGTCAGGAGCTGGGGCACAAGGCTGGTGTGGCACCAGCCTTCTCTTCAAAGAGGCCATCTTCCGGGCTTTCCTCGCTGCCTGATCTACCCCTCTGTTTATAAAGCAGACCTTTCTGAGTGCCTCCATGGGACAAAGGAGAGCTAGTGTAGGTAACACACGTTCCCTGCTTGGCAGGAGCACATGGTACAGTGAGGAGGTAAACAGAAAGTTCTAGAACCAGGTCTAGGTCAAAAGTGGATGCCTACTTTAAAGATGACACCTGTGTCTGGAAGAAGCAGGAGTTGTGGGAGAGGCAGAGACCTCTGTATCCACTGCAGCTAGGGGCTCTCAGGAGCCATACAAAGGGGCTGGAGATGGTGACCAAGCCAGGGAGTGGGGACTCTCAGGAGGGACTCCAGGATTCCCAGATCCCTGGTGCCTGTGGAGTTGTGTGTTTGAGGCACCAAGATCAAGAGTTGAAGACCTGTTGCACCAAAGCTGAGGTTTAGAGAGAAGCTGGGCCTGTGTGGGGCCAGGCAGGAGACCTTGGGGTTGAGGAAAGGCTGGTTCGTGAGCTGAGCATGGTGGTGCACACTTGCAGTCCCTACATTTGAGAAGCTGTGAGGCAGGATGATCTTTAGCTTGAGGCCAACCTGGGCTACATAGTTCTAGGTTAGCCTGGGCTATGGGCCCAATCTTCACAAACAAGTGGGCGGGAGGACTAGGTAGCAGGATCCTCCAGGGAGATGGCTCTGCTGTTACAGACACGAGCAAAGCCTGCTGGTTCAAGTCCCCAGCCACACACATAGTATCAGGCAGGCATTTGCTTGCTGAGGCAAGAGACTCTGGCATGCTCACATGCCCCCCCAATAATAAATAGAGAAATGAAAAAATAAATTGCTGGGCATGGTGGCTCATGCCTTTAATCCCAGCCCTCAGGAGTCTGAGGTGGGTGGACCACCGTGAGTTGGAGACCCGCCTGGGCTGCAGAGTGAGTTCCGGGTCAGCCTGGGTTTGCCTTGAAAAACACAACAAACTAAAAACTAGGTCACAGAACAGATGAGGAGGAGGGCTAAGGGTCTGGAGGGGATTCTTACCGAGTGATGGAGGCTGCCATCCGAACTGGAAACACAGAGGGGGAGGAACTGCAGGTCTGGGTATTTGCCTGTTCCTAGGGGACATCCTCAACTAAATGTTAGGAGCTGGCTGAAGTCCCCACTAGGCACAAAACAGGCCTTATAGGGGAGCTAGCAAGCTGTGGGAGGGGAGACTGGAGGGACGAGGGGCACCGGGCCTGGCAGCGGCTGCTGAGGGGGGCATGCCATGCAGCCCGTTGTCTGTCTTGTAGCCACCGTCTGAGTCATCTCAGAATGGAGCCAGGATGACACAGCTTCCTCGGACTGAAAATGCAAGGTGACCAGACGTCCTTCATGCTGGGCAGACAGTTGTAGCTTGTAGGAGGGTGGAGTGGGGCTGGGGGTGCCCAGGCATGAAGCCTTTCTGGTCAGCAGTGAGCGAGCGGGTGCTGGCATTCCCCAGCTGTGGCTACAACTCACTGACACGTGCCCTCTGTGCGCTTGCCCTGTGGCCACTCCACAGACCCACATGGCTCCGAGAGGGTGCTCCACCCTGGTGGTTCACACCTATAATCCTAGCCCTCATAAGGCTGGTAGGAGGATCGCCCTGAGTTCAAGGTCAGCCTGGGCTAGAGCGCCCGTCCTCGATGGCCTCAGTCGGTGGATGATGTTGAGTGTCACAGTTGCCGCCTGCTCCCTGGAGTTTGAACCTGTTCCTCGAGGAGAGAATGTATCTCCCAGCTTCATCCTCCTGCATCCGTCCTCTTCCCAGGCTCTCAGCTGGGCCTGGGGCACCTGCTGCCTCCAGGGGCTCAGGCTAAATTTCTACCCCCTTTTTTAAAAAATTCTTTTTAAATGATGTCAAGCTTGGCACAGAAGGAGATGTGAATGTTTTTTTAAAATATTTTATTCATTTTCTAGCGCAGAGAGAGAGAGAGAGAGAGAGAGAGAGAGAGAGAGAGAGAGAGAGAGAGAGAGAGAGAGAGCACAGGGCCACCACCTTGTGGGTCTGGCTTATGTGGGTCCTGGGGAATTGAACCCAGGGCCTTAGGCACTGGAGGCAAGTGCCTTAACTGCTGAGCCATTTCTCCAGCCCCCAAAATTTATTCTTTAAAAATATTTTTTTTTTGAGTGAGAGAGAGAAAGAAAAAGAGAGAAAGAATATGGGCATCCAGGACCTTTGGTTGCTTCAAACAAACTCCAGATGCATGTGCCACTTTGTGCACCTGTTATATGTGCACTGGGGAATCAGATGTGTCCAGCTTTCCGTGGGTGAATGGCTGAGGAATTACCTGGACCCGCAGGCTTTCCAAGCAGTGCTTTTAACCCCTGAGCCATCTCGACAGCCCCTACTTAACTGTTTTTATCTTTGCAGGTAGAGTGTGTGTACATATGGGTGCGTGCCTCAGCCTAGGTGTTGAGGTCGGAGGACAATATCCGTCTTGCCTTCACTTTGTCTTAGGCTGGATCTCGCTTCCAAGCATTCTCCTACCTCGGCCTCCCCCCGATCATGGCAGGACAGCTGCTCACTACGGTGCATGGCTTTACTGGGTTGTGGGGATCTGAACTCAGGTCGTTATGCTTGGCCAGCAAGTGCTTTACCCAATGAGCCATCTCTCCAGCCCCGGATTTCCAGCCTCTGAAGCTGTCTGCCTGCTGTCTACCATGGACTACCTCACTTCCTCCTGGAATGTGGTGTGGTGTGGGCACTGCCTGAGGCTGCTGGCTGGCTGCTCCCTCCCTCCATTCAGAGGAGATGGGACAGACATGGCTGACCCCTCCCGGTCACATACACCTCGCTTGGATTGGTGCAGTGCTTCGCATAGTGCAGACTCAGATCTCTGCCTCAGGACCCTGGCTAAACCTCTCCATGGCTTTTCTAACATTCTAGAAGGCTTGGGGTCTGCGTGCTGTTGGTTGAGGTCCCTTAGACATAAGACCCTCAGCGTCTGGGTCGGAAGCTGCGCTGGCCAGCTGCTGGGCCACGGCGGGAGGGAAATGGCCTCTGTCTTCTCAGCGCACCTCCAGTGTGCAGACCACCGTTGCCGTGGGTCAGCGAGTTCCTTCCTTCCCCTTTTTAAGTTGTTAAAATTACTTGTGTGTGTGCACGTGTGCACATGTGGTAGCATTTGCCAGTGCAAGCTTTGCGGGTCTTTAACCACTGAGCCACTTCCCCAGCCTCCATCCTTTTCTTTGGACAAGGCTTCTAGTCCAGGCTGGCCTTGAACTTGCGGTATAGCTGAGGATGACCTTGAACTCCTGCCTCCTGAGTACTAGCACCCCCAATACTCAGCTTTGCTGTTTTTTTTGTTCCCCCTGAGACAGGATCTTGCTATGTGCTGTGCAGACTTGTGGCAATCCTCCTGCCTCTGCCTCCCAAGTGCTGGGGTTACAGAGTGTGCTGCCAAACCAAGTCATTGTTTTGAAATTTCTTGTTTTACAGACTTTTCACACTTATTGATCGCTGGGGCTGGGGTGTAACTCAGTTGTAGGGACGCAGATAGCAATGTGAGGAAACCTCAATAACACCTCCTTCTGGACCTCCTGCCCCAAGTCTACTGTCGTTTTGCTTGACTGAATTATTATTATTATTATTATTATTATTGTTTTGTTTTTTCGAGGTAGGGTCTTACTCTAACCCAGGCTGTCCTGGGATTCACTATGTAGTCTCAGGGTGGCCTCAAACTCCTGACAATCCTCCTACCTCCTGAGTGCTGGGATTAAAGGTGTGCGCCACCATGCCCGGCTTACTTGACTGATTGTGTGTGAGTGTGTGTGTGTGAGACAAGGCCAGAGATCAATGTCAAGTGCCTTCCTCAGTCCCTGTCCCATTTCTATTTGGAGACAGGGTCTCTCACGAATGTGGAGTCCACCACTTGAGCAAGCCCAGGCATGTACGTGAAGGCTGGGCTCTGAACCCAGGTCCCACGCTCGCTTGGCCACACTGCCCACTGAGCTCTCTCTCCAGCCCAGGGCTGGAGCCCAGTAGCACATGCTAGGCCAGCGCTCTGCATGAGCTATAGCTCCAGCCCTCTTTGGTTTATCATTTTGAGACAGAGCCTCACTTAAATTGCTCAGGCTGGCCTTGACTTTCTGCTCTTGCCTCATCCTACTGAGCGTCTGGGATGACAGGCTGGGCTTGCCTTTGATGTAGAAGGTGTGTCTTAAAAAGTCATGATGGGCTGGGCATGGTGGTGCATGCCTTTAGTCCCAGTGAGTTCAAGGCCACCCTGAGACTACATAGTGAATTCCAGTCAGCCTGGGGCTAGAGCAAGACCCTACCTGGAAAAACCAACCAACCAATCAACCAAACAAACAAGAGAGTCAAGATGGTACTTGCGTTTGGGGGCAAGGCACTGACCTTTCCTCATACTAAGTTGGTGAAAATCTCTATGCCAGGCTGTCCCCTGCGACTGAAGGGCAGGCCCCTGACCCGTGGCCCATGTTGGCCTCACCTTTCAGCTTTGAAGATTGCCGCTGTGCTGGCTGTGTAGGATGGAGGCCAAACTGTCCTGACAGAGGGCCCAGGGGTTCCTGGGATAGTGGGTGGGTGGGTGCTAGCCCCTGCCTTCAATTCCACCCCAGGCCTGGCTGAAACTGCGATCATGGACGCTTTCAGGTGTGTGCCCAGGTACCAGGTGGGGGCTTGGTGGTCCGGGAGCCCCAAGTGGGGATTTCTCTCTCGGCGTCACCTGCTAGGTCCCTGGGGCTCTCTCTTTCCAGCCTCTTTTTCTAGGATGAGATCATGGGAGGGGCAGTATTTGTCCATGTCCACTTGGCCCTCACGTGCCATACTTGAGCTGTCTAAGTGCTGAAGAAGGGTCCCTGGTTCAACCCTGGCAGGCATTGCTTTTTTTCCCTGGGGAGCTGGCCAGGTGACCTTTATGGGGTTACTTGGGGGGCGAGCTCTGTCCCCTGTACAGCCTAGCCACCTGGGTGTCCCAGCACTGTCGTCATGAAAGCGTCTCTGGTCTTCAGTGCCCAGCGCCTCATGCCACCCCTGGGTCTGACCGAGGCCCCTCTTTCCCGGCGGCACCTTCCTTTTCCGCTGGCTCGCCCGCCCGGAGCACGGGTAGGAGGGGCGTCCTTGTGTGGGAATGTGAGCGGCTCAGTAAACAGCCTGACTCACCACATCGCTATGCCACTCCGCTGCCAGCCGCCTCCCTTCCTCCCTCCCTCCCTCCCTCCACGGAAAAGTTTCTCATGGCGCCTCCCAGGGTGACGAGCCCCTGGCTCCTTTCAGGCTGTCATAGCCCCGCTGGGTGGGGGCTGGGTGGGAGGGGGCGTGGCCTCCCTCAGGTACCCCTCCCCTATCTCCTTCCCCCAGATGTGTCCCTTCCACAGTCCACCAGAGCCTCCTCCCCCACCCGAGGCTGGCCCTGCTCTCTGTCCACTGCCAGTGTCCATGAGAGTGGCTGATGGTGTCACCAGTCACAGGGTGGAGAGATTCAGGTCTGAAGGCCCCAGGTCTGCAGGCCAGGACAGTGGAGGTCACCCACAGTCTCACTCGTCCTCTGCAGGTTCCTTGGAGTTTCTCTCTGGTCATCTTGTTGGGGTTTGTAATATGGGGGGGGGGGCTGCAGCCCACTTTACCCCTTCCCCAGGTGTGGGGGAATTAATGGGTTTGTTTACTGTCTGACAACCACGTGATGTCTTTTGCATAGGCCTGACCCAAGTCCCATTGCTTTTGGGCTTCTTCGTTGCCATAGCGACCATCAGGGGTTGGCTACTTCCCAAGGTCGCCATGGCAACTATCAGAGGGGATCATGCTTGGGATGCTTTGGCTGGGTTTTTCATGAATGATTAGGATGTGTGACACAATGCAGGCTGGGCGAGGGGGCTGCTGGGCGGTGGCGGGGACAGGTCTCCATGCCTGGGTCTCGGGGCTCAGCCTCTGAATCCGCTGCCCACCTGGGAGCCCCTGCTCACAGGGCCTTAGGGTCATGGGGACAGCCTAGGCAGAGGTGGTGATGTCCCGGCTGCAGTGTCCTTTGCTGCGGTAGGCGTCCCATGGGCTGCAGGGAGTGTGGGCAGGGCAGGTGCTCTTTTGGTCGTTTCTTGGGGTGAGGCTCTGGCAGGGGCAGGGTTCCCCACAAGGACCCTCCTCCTGCCTGGGAAGCCAGACCATGGCAGGGGTACTGCTGTGTGCCGATACTCCCAGAGCTGGCTTTGTGAGGGGTCAGCAGTCCCTTTGGGCTTTAGAATGGAGTGCCTTTGTGGGTACAGATATCTTATCTGGGTTCAGGAGGGAAGTGAGAACAGGAAGCAACAATTGCTAACACTGGCAGTTACCCCACAGGACCAGCAGCCCCAGCATAGGCCGGGCTTGGGGACAAGGGACCTGGGGTCTTGACAGCTCCGGAGGCTGATCCTGGAGCTTAAGGTGTGCTTGGATCTGCAGGGAAGATTCAGGACACCACCCTGTAACCCCTGAGGACAATCCTGTCCTCGGACACCGTGGCTGAGCTGTGTGAACACAGGGCTGAGTCTCCTCACAGAAGCAAGGAAGCACTAATCCACACTACTTCTGTGTCTCTCCAGCTGCGATTTCCAGGAGGTTCCGTCCTGGTGACCGGGCCCAGGTTATGACGACTAACCCCAAGCCAAACAAGGCATTGAAGGTAAGGTGGACTGAGCCTTCTTTCCCAGTGATGCCCCCAGGGAGTGAGAGGAGTGAGGGGACCTCAGCTGGGAAGTACCCAGGAGGACAGATTGGGGACCAAGTAGGAACCGCCGTCCAGAATAGCCTGGGCTTGAAACCCAGGGAGGTACTCGAGGCGGAGGTGGAAGATAGAGTGGCCAGCTGAGGCTTCATCCAGAGGCCTTCTTTCTGTCTTAGTCTGTCCCCTAGCACCAGGCGTGGACAGAGTGGTCTCTGGCAGGCAGGTGTCCAGACCCTTCCCTCTTGACTGTTCCTGCTGCCTGCCGGGCCCTTGTCTCTCTCATGACCAGGGGTGCCCTGGATTATCTCTCTTGCCTCAGAGGCTTCTCAAAGCTGTAGGTAGACTTGGGGCCCCACCTGACTCCTCTAGGATCCTTGCCTATTTGCCAGACCCGAGCTTTGCCCCAGTGGGTGGGTGGTAGCGAAGGGTGGGTGGTAGCGAAGGGTCGGCTCCTGGGCCTCTCCTGGAAGGGCTGGTTGAGATCCCATTCGTCTCCGGCCCCAGGTGCCATAGCATCTGATAGGCAGGACCCCTGTTTCATGTGTGCCTGTGGAGGGGCGCTGTCTGTTCAGAGAGCCCAGCCACAGCAGTTGCTCATGGAGCCCACACGGTGTCTGAGTGACCCTGGTGCAGAAGTGGGAAGACAGAGCGGGTGAGGGCACCGCTGGGTCTGTGTACCCTGAAAATTGCTTCTGGCCACTGCTTCTGGCTGGTGCTAGCGTGGACGCCCGCATCCCGTGTGCTGAGGACACTCTGCCCGCAGGTCAAGAAGGAGCTGGGCGAGAACGCCCCGGTGCTCAGCGACGATGAGCTGGTCTCCATGTCGGTGCGGGAGCTGAACCAGCACCTGCGGGGGCTCACCAAGGAGGAGGTGACCCGGCTGAAGCAGCGCAGGCGCACGCTCAAGAACCGCGGCTACGCGGCCAGCTGCCGCATCAAGCGCGTGACGCAGAAGGAGGAGCTGGAGCGGCAGCGCGTGGAGCTGCAGCAGGAGGTGGAGAAGCTGGCGCGGGAGAACAGCAGCATGCGGCTGGAGCTGGACGCCCTGCGCTCCAAGTACGAGGCCCTGCAGACCTTCGCGCGCACCGTGGCCCGTGGGCCCATCACACCCACCAAGGTGGCCACCACCAGCGTCATCACCATCGTGAAGTCCGCCGAGCTCTCCTCCACCTCCGTGCCCTTCTCGGCCGCTTCCTAGTGCCCGCTGGGGCCGGCGGGGGGTGGGCATCCGCGCGGCCCTCATGCCTGTCCTGGGCTCCCTGGCTCTGACTCCTCGTGTCCATCTGCCCACCGAGGACCTGCGGGGCCGAGGGCGGGGACAGCAGGGACAGGTGGTGAAGGGAAGGTGAGGGGCAGGCTCTTAACAGTCGGTGCTGCCCACTGCCCCCCGCACACACCGCACACACTCACACCCTCCTCTTCCTACGTGCGCATTTCAGGAGCCAGGTCTCTGTGGCGGTGTGTGAGGACCTCTTCCACTCCTCCCAGGACCTGGCCCCCAGCCAGGACGGATACCATGTTGCCCTTGCTGACCTCTGGCTGGGGCCCACCTGGTGGTGGAGAGGGAGGCCTGCCAGCAGCTCTGGCTTTCCCGCTGTCCTTGTCAAAGGACGTTACAATCTGCTTTAGTCCTTCGGGCCAAGCCTATGTCCTGGGAAGCAGTTACAGGTCGAGCTACCTGTGGGGTCTGGTGTATGTGCATGGGCTGCCATCGTGGCTCTTGAGGGCCAGATGGTTACGGGAGAGCCTGTGCAGTGTGTGGACAGAGGGCTGCTATTGTGGAGCGCCGCCTGTGCTCTGCGAGCAGAGGAGGCTGCCCCCAGCCTGCCATTCCAGATCTTGGTGAGATGGGGCCGGGGTGTCCGGCGGACAGTGGGGCTTGAGTTCCCTGGGGCTGCCTCCTCCTTGCTGTGCTCTATCGGAGGGAGGATGGAAGTTGTCTGGGGGGGAGCAGGTGAGGCCAGAGGGATGTGCAGTTGGTAGTTGATGATGTGGTGTAGTTCTGGCTGGAGGAAGAGGGGGTGAGGATGGGGTGGGAACCTTGGGGCGTCTAGGCCCAGGACATGGAGGCCAGGTAGAGGGTGGTGCTGGCCAGGGGGCCTTGTGGACTTGGAGGCAGAATAGTGGGAACTCTGAACAGGCTGACAGCGCAGGGACAGTCATAACCTTGGTGCTTGTCACTTAGAGTCCCTACCAGCTCCTCCTTTGTGGAGTTCTGGACCACTGGTCATCTTGGGGGGCCCTTCCTGTGATGGACCTCAAGTGGATAGTGTCCCTGGGAGCCTGCCTGGAGTGAGCTAATAAGTCTAGTCACTGCCCTGCCACCAGCCAGGAGCTAACGTGTGACAAGCACGGGCTCTGCCCCCCCCCCCAGCCTGTGTTGGGGTGTGCGGCCAGGCCAGAGGGGCTTGGAGGACAGACAGCCCCAAGGGCTGTGACTTAGTTCTGGTCTACTGTTCGAAGCGAACAGAGGAGTTGGGGGTCTCCTGTGGTGCTGCTGTGTGGCTGACTGTTCCCCAGGCCCTGGGGAGCATGGTGGGAGGGGGTGCAGGCCACATCACACCACAGCCAGGCACTTAGAGGGCACTGTAGAAACATAGCCATGGTAGGTAATCCATATTGGATATCAATAAGGACCATGGGACTATTTAAAGAAAGAGAAGAGATATATATATATATATATATAATTATATACACATTTTATCGTACAGATTTTTTCGTAACAATTTTCTTTCCCAGTTTGATACTGTAGATCTTTATTAGCAGAGTGGGGTTGGATGGGGGTGGGGGACTTGGTCACTCCACAAGCTGGCCACTTGCCGTGGACGGAGGCCCAGGGGTGCTGGTGGCCTCCCCTGGGTCTTCCCACAGTGGAACCAGGGGTCAGGCAGTTCCAGCAGGCACAGTGTGTGTGGTCCCTAAGGCAGACTGCAGTGGAACCCTTTCTGTCTCGTCCCAGGTTCCCAGTGTCCCCCTCCTGGGATGCAACAGGCAGGTCAGCACTGTTGCTGTGTGGTGCATTGCTGGGTTGGGGCCTCCCTCTCCTTGGCCTTTGGGATGGATGGAGCTGTCTGGGGCACCCTCTCCCCTGCCCCCATCCAGGGCAGAACAGGGTTAGGGAAGGATGTGGGTGTGCTCTGTTCCTCCCTTCATATCACTGAAATTTCATTGTCACGATTTATTTAAGAAAAGGACAAGGACCTCTGTCACATGGGTTTGTTTTCTGTCACACTTCCTACTTCTCAAAGAAGGCCAGCGTTGCTTTTTCAAGGGCGACAGGGCCACACGCTGGCCATGCAGAGGCCCAGCCTCCCTAGCCTCCTGCTGCTCAGCAGTTTCATTTCAATATTTATTTTTGTGTTCCTTTCCCATATTATAAATTGCTGAGACCGTCTCCTGTGGCCCCCCATCCACGCCCTACATCACGACCACCACCTAACTTATTGCTGTACATAGCGCCGCTGTGACTGCTTTTGTATCTTTGCAATAAAGAACTTGTTTGAGATGCTTCCGGTGTGTGGAGGGTGATGGGCCCAGGGACCCTGCATACTGGGCTGCCCCACCTCCTCCTCCCCCCACCATCCTTTCCTGGGGAGTTGCATCACGGTCTGGGGCCTGTCTCCTGAGACACCGAGAATTGCCGTGAGGTGGTGCCTCCTCCTGTGCCCCCAGATGCAGGCCAGTCCCCGCTCCAGCCTGCTTTGGTCAGGTGCCTCAGCTGATAGAATTTCCGCTTCTCTGCTGGGAGTGGTGGATCCCTTCCCAAGAGGGTGGGGACCCATCTCCCAGCTGGCCTCCTAGCCTGCCAGGCCTGTAGCCTTGGAATGATGGTGGGGCTCTGAGATGAGCCTGCGGGGCATTGTGAGAGGGATAGGTAGGTATCAAAGCCCAGGCTTAGGGGAGCCAGCAGGAATGCGCCAGGAAGCCAAGGGCCTAAGCAGACCCAGGACAGCTGGGCTGTGAGGAATGCCGACCCTCTATCCTCAGTGGACTGGTGGGCAGCCCTTCCTGCAGAGAGGTCCTTGGTACCAGGAGCAGCAAACAGATTCCCCAGCTAGGCCAGGTCTCTGCAACTGATCCCAGGGTCCCCTGGCTCCAGCCTGCTCCAACTTGAGAGTGGCCAGCCTCTGAGGACAGGCAGGCAGGCCCGGTGCCACCCTCCACCAGAGCCCTCAGGACTCCTTCCGCGGGAGCCACTGCAGCCTTAAGTCACCACGCGGGAACACAGGCCAGGACAAGAGCCAGGCCTGGTGGCTCATGCCTGTGTTCCCTGCTCTTGGGGAGGTCGAGGCAGGAGGATTGCCACCTGTTCAGAGTGAGGCCCTGTCTAAAAATGGGGTGTGGCTGAGGGGATGGCCCCGTTGGTAAGGTGCTTGCCTCACAAGCATGAGGACCCGGAGTTCGATCCCAGGAAGATGCCAGGCATGGTGATGCATGCCTGTGACCCTGGCACCAAGGAGGCAGGGCTGAAGGATCCCTGGAGCTCCAGGCCAGTGGGAGATCCTGTCTTGAAAAACAAGTTGGAAGGGCATATCCAAGGAAGACGTCCCAAGTTGTCCTCTGTTCTCCACACATACACATCACATGAACACGGTTAAAAAATGGCCACAGGCTGGGCAGAGGCAAGCTTGGCCCCTGCTTGCCCAGCAGCTCCTCCTTGGGCCCCATGAGCTACAATGAACCCCTCCTGCGTCAGTGGTGATGACACCGAAACTGTCCTGTCCCTCTATCCCTCTGGTATGTCCATGTTCCTTTGTGGGGAGCAGGTCTGACCCCAGGCCAAGGTGTTTTCAGAAATGCAGGTGGCAGGGGCTGGAGAGATGGCTCAGCGGTTAAGGCACTTGCCTCCAGTGCCTAAGGCCCTGGGTTCAATTCCCCAGGAACCACATAAACCAGACCCACAAGGTGGTGGCCCTGGTTCTCTCTCTCTCTCTCTCTCTCTCTCTCTCTCTCTCTTTCTCTCTCTCTCTTTCTCTCTGCTTGAAAAAAAAAAGAAATGCAGGTGGCAGGGTGAGGGTAGACAGAAGTATGGTCAGCCCTCGCCATCTCTGCATCCTCAGGCAACTTGCTGGACTTCTCTGTGCTCAGTTTCCCCAGTATTCGTGTCTGTAGGTTCCTGGCATACTTGAAGTGTATTTGGTGATGCCAACTTCATCCCCTCCCTAAAGTGCAGACCTCGGATGCTGTCCAGTCTTGGGCCCAGTGTGGTGTCTGGGCTTGTTGGAGGAGACCCTCCCCAGCTTGCCCTCTGTACTCGGCTCTGGGCACCTCAGGCCCCAAGGTGGCAGCCCACTGCTGGCAGTGCCTCAGGCCTCCCCCCTCCAACGTGGATGGCATAGAGCCTGTCTCGGCCTTGGCCTCTCCAGAGCTAGTCTTGGAGAGTGCCTCCCTGCTCCCCGACTGAGCTGTGGGGCCGGCCGCGGAGTACCTGATAAGGGGATGGGGGTGGCTCTTTCCAACTGGGTACAGGGAGGAACACACTCTATCTAATCAGCCCAGCTGGGCCTGGGAGAAGCCACTGGCCTTGACTGTCCCTGTCCTTGGGCCCCAGGAACGAGCAGAAGTGGGGGATTGTCCCCCATTCTTGCTGACATGGTGGGTCAGTTGCTGCCTGGCTGTCTCTGAGATCTCAAGCACATCTCCCTCTGCCTCTGGTGGCCGTGAGCATGGGCAGCTGGGTGGTGCCCACTGGTTCTTCCTGTCAGGGTGCCTGCCTGGCCAGGCTGGCCCTGGCATCCCACCCTTTGTATCTCCCATGTTTTCAAGGCCACTGGCCCTCCCAGCTGCCCGAGGCCAGACCTGTTTCCAGCTCCCTGGGCACTCGGGCCTCACCTGCCACACAGGAAGATGAAGAGGAGAAGGTGGGTTCCAGGTCGGAGCCCCTGAGCCCAGGTATGCTTGGCTGTGTCCTAGGCCTCATGCACCACCTCACAGTGGAGCCAGCCTGAGGCTCTGAGGGAGGTGACCACTTCGGCTCCCTGGGGGGCACAGAGCTGGTCACACAATGACAAAAGTCTATTTTTTGCCTTGAATTGCTCTGAACCACAACACACCACCGTGGCTGCTCAGGATAAGGAGGTCTGGGGGTGTCCCTGACACATAAGGGCCTGCTGTGATCCCCTCATTGTGGCCCATCACTTTAGGGTCCTGGTCCTAAAAGAAAAGCCCGACAAGTTCTAGAAAATGCAAGGTGTTTATCTATAAATAAGCAGCAAGTTGCTGGTGAGCTTGGCGACACTGTGCTAGTGGGCGAGGTTGCCACCGAGGGGACCTCGCCAGGTATGGACTCTAGAATGCAGGGGAGGGGACCTTTCCCACACCCGCTCTCTCTGGCCTGGCCATCCCTCCCAACAGCCGCTCAGCCTGGGATATGACCGTCTGTCTGTCTGCCTGCCCTGTGGACGGAGTGGTCAACTCACAGCTCTACCTGCAGGCAGGCCACGACCTGGTCTCTCCACTGGGACCTCAGGCTTGTACAGTTTACCAAGAGTCTTCTCCCTGGGCTAAACAAGGGGTCAGAAGGCTCCGTGGGCCTTGCAGTGGGGGTCTCGGGAGAGGTTGGGGTTCCTGTCACCTCCCCAGATGCCTGCTGAGATCCGTAGACTCTGAGCCACTACAGGTCCTCTGAGGGGATCAGCATCCGCTTTTCCACACTGCGGCTCTTCTTGCCCCCACCAGAGCTCCCGGCAGGACTGGGATGAGGGCCGAGCGAAGTGCACCCACCCTGGCCCGGCCCTGGGGACTCGTGTGTGGCTTGCTGTGTGTACTGCTGGTAGGCTGGAGAGAAGTTGTGGATGGCGTCCTGCACGATGTCCTGCGGGCTGATGGTCTCCTTGAGGCCACTGGAGATACTCTGCATGGGGGCTGGGTGGGCTAGGGGACAACAGTGTGTGGGCCTGTGGGGGTTGGCCGCCCAGCCCCATCTCCCCTGGCCACCTTGGTTTGCTCAGGCCTGGCGCCACTGTGTGTCCTTGCACACAGTCCAGCCTGGGCTGTTCCACACTTACCAGGCAGAGCCAGGCAGTCACTGGCCACGTGGCCTATGTGACCCACTCACTAGGGTCGCCTGCCCCACCCATCCCAACACCCTCCCCAAACACCGAGGGGCCCTCACAGGATGGGTCCTGTCCCACCTCCTTTAGAGCTCATAGCCCCCTTCCTGCCCAGCTGTGGGCACCCCAGACTGAGCTATTTCAGGTGCCCCGACTGGCAGGCCCGGCTCACCTGGTGAGTTTTGCTTCTTCTCTGCATACACCTGGCAGGGGAAGGCGTAGCGCAGGGCGAGGGAGGCGAACAGCATTTCGATACAGATGAGAAAGTTCTGGTAGCCAGCAGCCAGTGTGCCAGCCTCCACCCTGCTGCCATCGACGGCCTGAACCTCAGGGATGACCCCACACCTCTCCAGGATGGCCAAAAGCATCCCTGGGGATGGCGATGACCACTCAGGGCCCCACCCTGGACGGTAGGTTGAGCCCTGCTAAGGCTTCCATTGAGGTTGGCCTGGGGTGAGCAGGGGTCAGCCAGAGGAGAGCCCAGCTTCC
>PVHP010038462.1:0-16866 GCA_004024765.1 Zapus hudsonius | reverse complement strand
TCCCCACAGTGCAGAAGAGGAATAGGAGTGTGTGTGTGTGTGTGTGTGTGTGTGTGTGTGTGTGTGTGTGTGTTACCTGCCCATATTGGGCCATGCTGATTGGATGTCCCCATGTTCTCTTGCTTTGTGGAGGACAAATGTGATGCTATAAAAGACACTATCTAAACTTATTTAATAATGGAGGGATATTGTCTGGCCATGCTATGGTTCTTAACCACATGGTGGACATGGAAGTTCCTGTGTCTTCCTGTAATATATGTTTAAAAAGTGCTGCAGGCCAGCCTCCCCAAGGGCATACCTTCCATATATATCACATGCTTGTTCTGTGACCACAGAAAAGCACCAGAAGCTCCTCGGCATCAAAGATCAGTTAGCATCTTTGTTCAGATCTAATGAACTGTGTACATGAGCAGTTACTCCCACCCTTGGAGTGTGGCTGCAAATGCTGGACGTACTAGGTGAGGAAAGACACTGAAAGTGACAAGGCTTAGAACTGCTTGCAGATACCTATTTCTACCCACTAAAGTGCTACAGTTAAAAACCACACATGGATTCAATGGCTTTATCTAATAACCTATGATACTGAGCATATTGTTGTGTTAATATATATAATTATAAGCCAATAAAAACGTTTAAAAATGAAAAAAAAAACCATGCATGGAGCCAACTGGTGCCTGTGTCTATGGACTTAGTGTTAGCTTACAAGTTGGAAGCCTATATTCAGGATATCTTTGTGTGATGAAAAAAGCAGACAAATGGGTATATTGTTGTGGACTTAATATCCACACTGCGGATAATCGAAGAATCTACTTTGTGCCACATCTTAAGATAACATTTTACCTGAAGTTGTTTTAAAAACATTTTGATACTAATTCATATTTTGGGGTTTTGTTGTTTGATTTATTGTGTTTTGTTTTAGAGACAGTGTCTCATGTAGCCCAGGCTGACTTCAAACTTCCTATGTATTCAAGGCTGGCCTTGAACTCCTGATTCTCCTGCCTCCATCACTTGCCTAATTCTATTTTTTTATCTTGTACTATGATTCCTGCTGATTTCTGAGAAAATGACACTTGCTTTAAAAAATTTAAAAAGTGGAGGAAACTGTAGGCACAATAAATTCTACCATTAGCTTGATTCACAGCATGGCCACTAATGTTTTGATTTTTTAAGGTATTAAATGAGAGGTAGGTAAATTTTTATGAGTATATGTATGCATATGAGTTTATATATATATATATATATATATATATATATATGTATATATGTGTGTGTCTGTGTGCCTGTGTATACATATATTATGTGTGTGTATGTATGAGTGCATACTTACCACAGATTACATACTGAGGTCTAAAGACAACCTCTGGGTGTCAGTCCTTACCTTCTACCTTGCTTGAGACATGGTTTCTCTTGTTTTGTTTAGTGTTTTTTTTTTAATTGAAATTATGGGTGCACCTGTCCTACATGCTCTGCAAGTGTGATGACCTGAGTTTGGACCTCCCAAATCCAGGTAACACCGATGCAGTATTTAGTGTCTATAGCCCCAGGGAGACTATGAGGAAATGGGGATGGAGACAGGAGCATCACTGAAAACTCATGGGCCAGCTAGCCTATATATGTGGAGCCAAACAAGAGACACTCAATATAGAAGGATAGGGCTGACACCTAAGATCATCCTATGACCATCACATGTGTGCACATGCACTCATTTATATGCATACATGTCATACACAGAGAGGGGTATTAAAGAGAGAGAAAGTTAAGGCAGTAATGCTCACCAAAGAATCCCCATTTTACAGATGTTACAAATAAGGCTTATGATTGTAGAGCATAAGTAACTTGCATGAGGTCTCATAATGAAGAGCCAGGCTAATTGATTGAACAGCCAATTAACTGACCCAAAGCTCTTTGATTCTGAGCCCAATGTCCACCATTAAACTCCAGCAAATTGCAAAATCATGATTAGAATGTAAATTTTTCATACAAAATACTGTGCTCTTCCCAAGACCTCCCCTGAATAGTATGACATGTTTTAAATCCATGGAATGAGATGGCAAAATTTAACACATTTGCCCTGGCTCCAAGACCAAGGGCATTTTGTCTCTTCCTCAACAACAGAGAAAATGGTTAGAGAAAGAACATATATAGCAGCTGGCTGATTGTATCCAAGCTGTGCTGGAGACCTGGAGACCGGATAGCTCCGAAGCAGAACGTGTGGGCAGGGAGCAGACCTCTCCAGCTGGTGGGGACACAGTGGCAGCTGACAGGATTCCTGAGTAGGAGAAGGGGTCATAGCCCTCTTTTCTATTAGATCTGCTGAGCCCTGGCCACTTTTGGTAGCAACACAGTTAAGACAGACGGTGTCTGCTCACAGGCAAGATGCTTAGCAGACCATACTATGCGTTCCTATCAGCCTCTCTGGGGTGAGGCCAGACAGTACACGCCCAGACATCCTACCACCTCGGTAGGGCAAGGATGAGTCACTGCTTTTCTGTCTCAGAGCTGGCTCTGTAACAATCAGAGTCAGGGGAGAATCTCTGAGCCCAACATTAATGTTCCCACAGTTCCTATCTGAAGGAGAAGCTGTCAGCAACTCATGTCTACACATCACAAGAAATAGCGTTCTGTTCCAGAGGTTCAGGTAGCACGTCAGTCACTAGAAGCACCAAGATAAGAGTGACTTTAACAAGACAGTTTATTGTTCTCCTGTGTAAGAGTCCATATGGAGCAGCCCAGAGCTGAATAGGATCTCCTGATGTCCCGGAACCAGGCACCTGGTACATTGATATATCGACACCTGAATCATGCAGATTCTAACTCATGATCCATAACAGCTATTCTTGTTCCTTCCATCATGTTAATATTCCAGATAGCCAAGATGGAGGGGGGCAGGTTGAAGAGAAGAATGTCTATTTATTTTAAATGCCTCCACAAAGAATTAGCACACATAGCCTCTGCTCACATGCAGAACTTAGTCAAACAGTCAAATCAGCCACAGGGGAAGTTTGAAAATGGAGTCTTTATCTCATAAGTCATGTACTTATTGAGTGTCAACTACTTTCTCACTGCTGGAACAATATGCCCAACCAGAAGCAGCTTACAGAGGGGGTTTGACTCACAGTCTTGTGGGAAACTCTGGCATGGTGCAGAGGGCAAGGTAGGAGCAGATGGTCAGCACCACATCTTCACATCTGCAGAGAAGAAGTGAGGAAGCACAAGCAGAGCTGGGCTGTGACACTTCAAGGCTTTCTTCCAGGGACACCCTTCCTCCTGCAAGGCTCTACCTTGTAAAGGTTCTACAACATTCCAAAACAATGCTACTAAATAGGTATTAAGTATTCAAACACTTGAGTCTATGGGAGACATTTTACATTCAAACCACCACACTGGGGTAAAACTTAGGTATTCTATTTCTAAGAAGAGAAAGGGAAAATAGATGCTAGGATAGAATAGAATAGAATAGAATAGAATAGAATAGAATAGAATAGAATAGAATAGAATAGAATAGAATAGAATAGAATAGAATAGAATAGAATAGAATAGAATAGAAGAATAGAATAGAATAGAATAGAATAGAATAGAATAGAATAGAATAGAAGAATAGAATAGAATAGAATAGAATAGAATAGAATAGAATAGAATAGAATAGAATAGAATAGAATAGAAAACTAGAATTTTCTGACAGTTTCCCTTTTCCCTAATCAAATGTTGACTCTGATCATTCTTCCCCACCATGAAGCAACCTTCCTTAACTCTCAAAAGAGACAACTGCAAATTGTGAACAGGTGGTTTTTTATTGTTGTTGCTGCTGCTGCTGTATTTATTTATTTATTTATTTTGGTTGTTTGAGATACGGTCTTGCTCTACCCCAGGCTGACCTGGAATTCACGACATAGTCTCAGAGAGGTCTAAAACTCATGGTGATACTTCTACATCTCCCTCCAGAATGCTGGGATTAAAGGTGTGTGCCACCACACCTGGCTTCGCATATAATTTTTGCATGCAGCTTAAATTTAGTGACTCCAGCTGTCACATACTTCTCTCCATCAGGTCTGTGATGGTTGTTCATCATCTGAGTCCTCAAGTCACTGCTCACGTAACAACGTGGCTACGTGGTGTCCACAAACCACGATGAGAAATTCCATTTGGAAAAGGCACAAGGGAAAATCATGGCAAATCTTTGTTCATGGTGATTTTCCCTTCCTACAACAGTGAAAAGAATTACATGTTCCTATCTGGCAGCCTCTGATTTGGGAACAGAAGTATCATATCTGTTATCTTCCAAAAATTCATATGAACTAGACTGTTTATCTCATTCCAGGTTGCACAGGTTTGCTGTGCAGGCTTTCGTGGTGCATAGAGACAAGTTTTAGGTTACTATGGTGGCTGAATTACTATAGCCATTTGTTGACCAGTCTTGCAGTTTCTTAGGATATATTTTTTATTATTTACTCAAAAACAAACGTGTTGCTACCAAACCCTTCCCAGTGTCAGGAACCACACTCATAAGTCTTACCTGTACCTATTTGGTTGGATGAAAAATTTTGTTTATTTAATGGTCTCTATATTCTCATAACATTCTCTTGCCTCCTCTTTCCAGTAACTCCCTGAAGGCCATATGCCTGGGGGCGGGAATCAGAATGCTTGGGGTCTGATTTCACAGCTGGGGTGAATACCATGGTCTAGCTAAAAGCATCTGAGAAAGGCTATGGCACCTGTACAACTTATTCTATTGCTACTTCCTTGTCCATTTTAGTTCATCCCTTCAAAAGGCTTTCCAACAGCAGGAAGACTAATATAACACATAGAAATGCTCCAAGTTTTTCCAACCAGTTGTCCCCAGGCCTGTTGCAAGTGATGCTATTGTTCAAACCATATCAAGTAGCAACAAATTTCTGTGATCTCTAGAGGATAGATTGGTTCTAAAACTGCATAACTTCTTGTTGTCTATATGTAGTATGCAGGGTGTATATGTGGGTGTGTGTGGTGTATGCACATGGCACATGAAAACCAGAGGAGAATGTTGGGTGTTCTCTCTTTCTAAATGCAGCCCTGAGATTTTTAGGGAGCCTTGGCAACTTATTGGTCTCTACTCCCCACAGGACTGGAGTCACATACATATGAGCTATAAATAGCTGCTTACATTCCCCCAGGGGGAATGGAACTCTGGCCCTCTCAGGCCCTCTTGCTTAAGTCAAGGGCTCACACTGCTGAACCATCACCCCCTAAAAATGGGTAACACCACTAGTTTTGACACCACTATCCAGCTATATGAG
Source organism: Zapus hudsonius (assembly GCA_004024765.1). Lineage (NCBI taxonomy): Eukaryota > Metazoa > Chordata > Mammalia > Rodentia > Dipodidae > Zapus > Zapus hudsonius. Next base: position 11,593 of record PVHP010038462.1, on the reverse strand, counting down.
CCAAGAAGAATTCAGAGGGAGATAGGGCCTGTGAATACAGTGTTTGGTATTCACAGTCCTTTCCCTTCCATGTAAGTGGCTTGGAAATATGTCAAATTCTACACAGAGTTAGGCACTACCCACAGAAAAACAAAGGCAAGACTTCTTAGAAACATTGATTCTCCCACACTCACAAGTCTGAAAGGTGGCTATGTTAATTCTGGAATAAGACAGGGTGAAGGTATGCATGTTCAAAAAGTGGGGGACAGAGTAACTTCAACTTCAGTAAAAGTGAGTGTATTTTTATCAGATTTGACAGAGATCATGAAAACAAGAAAGCAGGGACTTGTTATATTGGAGATACCTCTTAAATCTGGCCTTATAACAATAGTAAGCTACCTTCAGTGGAGAATGTTTTTCCTGTCTCATGAAATGAAATCTAATTCCACATAAGTTTTTATTTATTCAGAGTGATAGATAACCCTCCTAAAGTATGTTTTAAATCAATATTCTATAACCCAAGTTAAACAAAACCAAACTCCATTTAATTAATAGATACACATGCAAATTTATAAACACACAGTCATAATTTTTTTGAAAATTATGAGAACATGACTTTACATAATCTTGTTTAAGTTTGTAATGCTGGAATAAATAACATATGTACATATCCCAAATCTTAAATTGTCCACTAGCAGAATGGCTTGATAAGCTAGCGAGGAAACTGAAGTCCCAAACACATTTTAAAAATAGAAGAGATTAATTCACACAATAACAATAATATTTGGGAGTTATTGCATGCTTAAAATGTGCCAGGTTCTGTCCTAGGTAATATACAGTTCGCAACTCAGTGGATCCTACCAATAATGAAAATGGTCAGGTATCGAGGTACAAGTAACTTGCCTAAGGCAACACAGCTGTTAACAGTGGAAACAGGTTTCCAATCTTTGTTAATTAATCAAGAAATCCTGAACACTTCTCCACTGGATGGATATAATCTGATCCTGTCAGAATATAGTGCTCTGTCATTTCTATTTCTGGTAAATTAAAATAGATTTGGACTACATTTGGTAGTTAGGAATCTTCTCTGTGCTGTTCACAACAAAGAATCTTTCATAGTTGGGCGTGGTGGCGCACACCTTTAATCCCAGCACAGGGAGGCAGAGATAGGAGGATCGCCGTGAGTTCAAGGCCACCCTGAGACTACATAGTGAATTCCAGGTCAGCCTGGACTAGAGTGAGACCCTAACTTGAAAAACCAAAAAAAAAAAAAAAAAAAAAAGAATCCTTCATACTTAGTAAATCAGGGTCCCCCTCCTCCTTTATCTCTCCAAGAACCTCTATCCTAAAAGTGTACCTATGTGGAAAGTGACAACTTTGGTCTTGGAAAATACCTCAATGTTAAAAGTGCTTGTGAACCAGAATTTTATTCCCAGTGACCATGTGAAATAAGTGAGACCCAATGACACATGCTCATAAATCTCAGTCCTCGGGAGGTATTTCAAGGAGGAACCCTGGGGTTCACTGGCCAGCCAGTCTAGCCTAATTGATGATCTTCAGATCCCTGAGAAACCCTGTCTCAAAAACAGGTAGGTGATGTACCTGAAGATGACACCTGAAGTCCTCTGGCTTCTCCGTGCATGTACACCCACACACAAACATGCTCAGGTGCATACATACCACACACACATCCACCCAAGCTAAAAAGAAAGTGAAAACCTTCACATACATTGTCTCAAGGCAAATGCATCCCCTAAACTGATCCACAGAATTCATTTCTCAAAACATCTTTAAAGATAGTTAATTATCAACTATGGCTACAGGAACTCCCTAAGATACTGTTAGCTTTATAATTGACTTGAAATGCACACCCCTGGGGGTTGGGAGAAAAAGAGACAAAGGACTAAATAAATTCCACTGGTAGTCATATTATCATTCTCGAAAATGTAAACTCCCAAATCAGATCCAAACTTCAAATGAGCACAAAGTTCCAACATAAGACATAGTCATAACAGACCAAAGTAGGATCTAGCAAACACCCCAGGCCCCCAAGGCCACACAGGCCAGAAACAGCTGCTCAATTTGGCCAGTGAAGCACAGAAATATCTGGAGATAAACAGAAAATGACTGAGCATAGCTGTGCTCTGAAAAGTGAAAGGAGCTTTTTATTTCCTCCAAATTGAGCCTCAGGCTGGATGTGAGCCCCAGGCTAGTAAATTGTATACCCCTGGAGGAGTCATTGGGATTCCTTAAAGTCACAATGGCTATAGAGTCTCTGTTGGAAGAATGATCGCACAATTCCCAAAACTATAGAAGTACTTAGTTACTTCCAATTACTTAGTACTTCCTCGCACCATTGATCCATCCCTAACACTAACCCCCAGCTCACTTTTTTTACCTCGTTCTTCTAGGCCAAACCCAATGTTACCATATTTCTGAAGCCTTTGCTGCTATTCTTTCCAACCCCTAGCTGGCTTTATGCTGCCTTATAAATAATGTGTGCCTATTGCATTATAATCGCCTGTTGGCATCTTTTCTTCCCTCCTGGGCTCTGCAATTATGAGAGGTGAAAGTCGACTTTACACTCATGTTCATAACACATAGCCCAGTGTTATCCACTCTTCTCTTTGAAAACAGGAAGAACCATTCATTCAGCAGGTGAGAGAAAAAAATAACTAAAATATAGAATATTTTAAAAATGATTCCGTTAATATTATGTATGAGAGAGACAGAGAAAGTCCTTTGATCCTTGCCTTCCACCTCTTTTGAGGCAGGGTCTCTGCTTATTGCTGACCCTCGGCTCCATTCACAAGCTTCTGGAAAATTCTCCCGACTCTCTACCTTCTCACTGATTGTTACACAAGATATTTTATGTGGTATCTGGGATCTGAACTCAGGTACTGAGTTGCCTTGCGTGGCCTTTAACCACTGAACCATCTTCCCAGCCCCAGGAAAAGCCATTTTAATAATGAGATTGTGAATTTCAGTTATGATGAGTATGGTAGACAAGTGACAGAAAATGATGATGTGCCCTGGGAAAAGAAATAAAAATAGATAACATGGGAGTGGGCATGGGTTGTGTTGATTATACAAAACACAGAATAATCAGTCACACTGTGAAGCAGACATTAGGATCCCAGAAACTGACATTCAGAGAGAGAGAAAGAGAGAGAGAGAGGGAGAGAGAGAGAGAGAGAGAGAGAGAGATTGAGAGAGAGGTCTGGAGACAACCGAGGAGTTGCCTATAGGGAAGTGATTAGTAAAAGCAAGAACAAGAGAGACATTTCCAAGGACAAGCAAGGAGTAAGCATAAGCTCTCATCACCCACCTTGGTCCTCAGGTCAATGCTCTGTTTAATGCAGGGTTAAATCCACAGTCCTCATCAACAGCTCCATTAGATCAAAGCCCGAGCCAATTTGCTAACTCTGTTAAATACATAAAGCCATCAGAAGTAATTTAATGCTTATCAGATATGCTTACTCCCTAATAAACCCTCACCTACCCCTTATTTCAACCTAATGAGCAAAGTGCATTCATAAAATGAATAAGTAATGAAGACTCCTTCCGTTTATTTCCATGAAAAGAATGAGAAGGAGGTTTAGACTGAGAACAAAAGGGGACTGGCATTTAAGGGGTATTTAGCTGCTTCATTGATTTCTATTTCATTTCAGAGCCTGTGACGCACGGCTGAGGTTTGTCAACCTTTCGTTAGCCTGGGTAATTTATCATAGTTAAATATCACATATTTAAGCTACACATGCATTCCCACCATTTAGCATGCATCAAATTTCATTTAATTTACAAAGAGAATCACTGAGCCCCAGGCAAATAAAGGAGCCACTTGTCATGAGTCCTGTAGAGAGCTGGGAGCATCTCCTCTCTGAGGCTCCCAAGAATGAACAATGATCCTTCCACTGTCTCCCACGTTCCTCCTCTCCGTCCTTACCTATGCCCTTCTCATCACTTCCTGCCCCTTTCCCTTGCCCCCAGCCTGCCAAGTTGACAAAAGAATCCTGTGTCTGGAAAGAATGTTTGCAATGACCTGGTCTACACCCCAAGGTCCTTCTTCCCTACTTCTAAAATGCAAACTTTAGTGAGGTTTTTGTGTCTTCAGGTGGGATGTACCCTGTTCTCTTTTGCCTGATGGACTCCATGTAAGTCACATGACTTGTCCCCCGGTGTTAATTTGGTAGGAAAACTATTCATATAGGAGTGGGTAGTTAGTCCATTGTGCTACGGATTCTGCTAGCTCCCTGGAAAAATTCACTCTGCCTTTCAGTGCTCAGAGAAATAGTCTCATTTGGGTCTCTGCAGCTCTGTATGCCTTATCTCTTCCTAACTCAAACTCGCTTAAGACAGCCTCTTTCCTGGGGTTGCCAAAGAACCACTAATGTGAAGCTATTCATATACCCATTGATTCACTAAATACAAAACGTGGCTGCCTGAGGGTGTCTGACAGAGCTAGAGGCCAGATGAAAACGATAGCAAGTGTTGGGGTGGGGATCCTGTCTCAGTACAGCTAGTTCGCAGGTGAACCACGGGAGATAGTTAAGAAGTGAATACAGCAGTAAGATTCTTCATGCAACTGCAAGTGATTATAAGATTTGAGACAGAAAAGATATGACAGTATGACACCAGGGGCTTCTCTGAGGCTAGCTAGTTACAGAGTGCCCTAGAGAGTTGGCATTTAGGTTGAAATTGAAAGACGAGGTAAGGGGGCTATGGGAGATGCCCAGGAGGTGTGAGCTCTTGCTGGGGGAGCATCAGGAAAGCAGACAGGACAGCAACAGGGAGGAGACCTGACAGCGTCCTGCATACTTGTGCATGGGACGTGAGCATCTGCACACACACACACACTTCATGCACACACCATGTGTAACGTACATTACATACTACAGACACATACACACACAAGAGGGGGAAAGCTAAGCAAGAACCACCCAGCAGAGTATGTATTTGGTAAAGGGTGGGTGGATGTTTTGAGCATGTGAATGAAGCAAGACACTCAATTGAGCAAGACTTTGAGAATTAACTGTTGCACGTGACTTGAACCAGAGGAGGGAGTGAGCAGAGGGTGTGAGGTGTGATCAGGACTTGAGCTGATGCTTTAAGATCTTTGTGGTGACTGGACTAGAAAGAGGCCTGTGAACGCTGTATGTCATGACTTTCAGTTGAGATTTGATTTATTTTAGGATGTTGGTATCAACAAACAGAAACAAACAGTTAATTCTTATGCCTTTCAGAGGAAAAGCCCCTGTACCTCCCTGAGAATCCCACTGCTTTCATTCCTGCTGAGCCCTCTTTGGGAAAGCCTCTAGTTTATCTTCTCTGGACTCATTTCAGGAACTCAGCATCATGGCCCATCCCTTTCTCAGATACAGAGAGACCCGATTTCATCATGTCTCTGTAGACTCTACCGCAGGGGAGAAATAGACGCAAACAAAGTAGGTGGAGGCAGATAGGCCCATAATGCATTCTGGAAAATGAAGAAGTATGTGGTCTCTGGGAAGAAACCACTGGACAAATGCCAATGAGCTTAAGAGAGCCAAGTTTATAAATCCCCCTGGGGCCTCTTTAGCTTTCAGGAAATATGAACACCCCTTTGCACTGTAACCCCTCCAATATTAGGGTCTTTCCAACTATACTCATAGATGGAAAGGTGTTCTGTCATGGTTAGATTATGGGTCTCAATGATTAGGTGCAAGTTCAAAAGCTGCCTCCTTAATTTTGGCAAGAATCATATTAATATAGATTTCAGAGCTATCTATAAGACTCCAGTTATCTTTATGAATCCAATTAAGACTTTCTTCAGATAGCTTTGTAATATACTTGTGAGGTGATACATGTAAGTCCTTTGTCCCAATAGGTCCAGTTGTAATTATCTTTCTTCTAAATCCTCAGTCATGTATGATAATCCCAACCCATAAGAATAGTCATTGTAATATTATTTGTAATGAAAATATTAGTGATAACTTGAATGCCCACAGTGGTAAATATGGTTAAATAAATGATGACCCATCCATTCAAAGAAATACTGCCAAGGAATGAGGTGGCTTGATCCAAACACATGCTTGGAGCAATTTTCTTAGTTGCTTGGCCCTAACTAGCTTTAATGTATTTGCACTTGTTAAATAAATTATATTTCCAGTTTCTTGTTGCCTATCAAATATCAAGTGTCTTACCTATAATCAATCCAGAGTTTGCTAAGTTATGAGATGTCAAACTGCAGTTATCACCAGAGTAGACAAAAAATAAATTTTACTTAGAAATGGATAAATCTACATGTAAGGTATATAAGGTGTTGCCTCAGCTCTTCAGGAGAGTGTGTGTGTGTGTGCACATGTGTGTGTGTGTGTGTATTTTCACACGTTTCGGGGCACACCTGCACAGCAGAGTGATACCGTTGCTATTGCCTTTATTGAGAAATTAAGCAAGGGGTCCTAGAGATGTGCATGGTGCTGAGAAAACACTGGGGTGGTCTTGCTTGATCACCTGTTATCACCTCTCTCTGCTCACCTCTCTTCTGCATCAGAGAAAAAAAAAAAGAAGCTTGAAACCAAGTTTGCACTCCTTTGCAGGTCTAGGTTGGAGTCTCCAAAGACAGAAACTCATAGAAGTTTTGTTAAAACACAAAGACAAGCTAGTATGCTCTGTGACAGTTGCTGTCCAAATAAGTAGGGAATTAAGAAGAACTTAGCAGCAAGCCCTCGAGTACAATTCTCTTTGCTGCTATAGACCGAACAGAGGAGAAGAGAGATCCCAGAGGAGGTGGGATCTGGAGGCTACTCAGAGAGATCTAGAAGTCTTTATGCTGGGATTGCGTGTGATAGCTTCCAGGTGACCACTGCTTTCTTAGCTCTTCCCACAGTTTGGAAAGACCCTCTCCTATTTGAAAACCTTTAATTTCTAGAAGATGTAGAAAGGTCTCCGTTATGTAATGTCATTTTGGTTTATTGCAAGGTTTATAAAGTTACGTCTACTATATCTGAGTACTGCTACCTTGTACTGTATATGTCAGCACTTTTGTATAAACAAAATAGTAAAAAGGGTTTCATTTTAAATTACAAAATGAAGATTCCATCACTATATATCTATATATATATATATATCCTACATATATATAGAAAGAGGATCCTCCCATGACACCATCATCTGTCACTGCTCAGAGTATGACATTTCACACTGTAGATTTTGCAGCCTCTGCTGTTGTGTCTATAGACACAACTCTTGGCTCTGCTTAAAACAAACAAGATGTGATTTCTTTCGAGGTAACTCGAGCCTCTCTTCCTGAAAGATCATGTCTATATTAGATTATTACAGCCTGCCATTAACTCCTAAGGTTCAACTATTCTGAAAGGTCTTTACCAACATCCCAACCTTGTTCCAACCCTTGACCCACAGGCAAAAACCATCACCCACAGGAATCACTGGTGATATGCCTTTCCAGAACAGTGCTTTCAGGAGGATGGCCCAGAGAAGGGATCCAGAGCTCCATCCCTGCATGCCTGAGTGCTGGTGCCTTTCACGGTGGAGGCTTCAACAACACCCATTGCATTGTCCAAATATTACCAACAGAATTCTCAAGGACAATGGACCTAACACCAGGGTAAGAGTTGTGGTTGATATAAATCCAATCAGGTAGCACCACTCCTGTATACTACTGGCTGACTTACAGATGGTCACATGACCCAGTTCTGGTCCATGGGACCTGGAAGGAAATCTCCTAGTCTCAGAAGACTCTCTTCTCATAAATAAAAACCTGATGAATAGAGAACTTTACATTTCTTTGGGGACATGACAGTTTAAGGTAGTGATGCTTGGAGCTAGAATATGTCTCACATCCATGAGAGGAAAGAAAACAGGGTAAGTGACAGACGTCCAGAGCAAAAATACCTCCAAAGTGCAAGGTTGCAACAGCCTCTTTTGACACACAGTTAATTTTCAAATTCAAATCAATTTCAATCAAGTATTCTCTTGCAGCTGAAGTAGTATCAATTTAAAAGATAATAATTTAATTCTCCTATTACCTTGTCATGAGGGCTTCATATAAAATTGTAAACAGCAAGCAGCATTGCAAAATCCTAATGCCTTTTTCACAACACGTGTGGAACTGGATGAATGGGAGAAACAGTAAATCAGGATGAATCTCTTTCCTCAGTTATGAGGATGAGTACAAAGTCCAATATCCATCCCCCCAAGTGGAAAAACGTGATAAAATTAGGAGGACAAAAAGACAGGTTCCTTAGCTTCAGAACCAGGGCATAAGGCAGGACTGGAGGCTAGAATGAAAAGAATGACCGGAGAGATGAAAGCAGAACCCAAGCAGGTGTTTCAGGCCAGTTGGAGGTTTGACCTGTGTGTTTTTATGGGAAAAAAAGAGAAAAGGAAAGAAAAGGAAAAGGAAAAGGAAAGGAAAGAGGAGAAGAAGAGAGGAGCGAAGAGGAGAGGAGAAAGAAAAAAAGAAAAGAAAAGAAAAGAAACAACAGGAGCCTTGGCAGTCCCTGGCCTGGCTCCACCTAGCAGGTATGGGTTAAACAGGGACACTTGGAAAGCTAGCTGTCAGCTTCTGGAGCACTTCTTCCTCTTGTGAGCATTACACCCAGGTTGGTGCAAGTGAGAGGATGCCTGCTATGGGGAATTTTATTTTTTGCCAAACTCCTATATCCCATTCCCCCAGAAAGAACTGAGGGATACAGTTGCACGGTGTATGAATTTATCCTTCTCGAATGAAATCAGTATGTTTTTGCAAAGCACTCTGCCCTGCACCCACTGGTGAGCATCTGTGTCCTGCTGGGCGGACTGTAGATGGATGGAGCTGCTGGAAGAGAGCGATCTCTGCTGGCCTCTGCTGACAGCAGAGGGAAGGAGCCCATGGCAGGAGAAAACACAGACTCTGGGAGCTTTTTCTCTAAGAAACCAGAATGTGCACTGCTGGGAGGGACGACACTGTCTTCTTGCAAATAACAGAAACACATCCCTCACTCAGCCTCTCCACTCCTGGTCTATCCTTTTCCATCTCATCAAAAGGGGCTGATCCAGTTGTAAGTGTTTGATTCAAACAGATTCCCAGAGAGCAGCAGTGAGGAATTGATTCTCAATTGTCATGGAAACATCCCTTTCTATTGGTGGACAACATAGTGCCCAACATAGTGAAAGAGATAGGGGGATGTTTATATGTCATCCTCCTGGCCTGTCAGGACTGGTCTTAAATCCATTGCAAAGAGAATCATATGACCTGCCATAGAAGGAGCTCTTTAAAAAGAGCTTTGAAGATGTTAGCACAGCCAGGGTACATACTATGGCTACGTGGGCTCCAGAGGACATCTCCTGAGTCTAGTGCACTGGGCAGAGTTGGCATCGTAGCAGCTCAGTGTGACCACTAGCAGAAATCTGCAATGCTGGACTGTTCACGAATGACGGGGAAGGAGGGGCATTGTGTTCAGGAAGACAGGAACACAGAGACCTGTTTCAAAACACAGCCATCCTTTAACTCACTTAACAGATATTCATTGGAAGCTAACTTGTGCTTCTATGTGCTATGTGCTAACTATGATCCAAGCAGTGAACACACACACACACACACACACACACACACACACACACACACACTATAGGACTGGAGAGATGGCTCAGCGGTTTGTTTGCCTGCAAACCCTAATGACCCAGGTTTGATTCCCCAGTAGCCATGTAAAGCCATATGCACAGGGTGGTGTATGCATCTGTAGTTCCTTCACAGTGGCTAATAGACTTAACATGTCTCCTCTCCTTCTCTTCTCTTCTTTCTCTCCACTTTCAAATAAATAGGAAAAATATTACTCCTTTTTAAAAAAGCCATCACAATCAGTACATAAGTGTCCCTGGGCCACACTGTAGCCTGGTGAGATCTAGCAATATGCTTATCATATCATGATTATTTCTCTTAATATAACTTTTGCACATGTGACCTTCCTTTGTGTAGGCTAAAAGTTTTCACTTGGGAGAAAGGTTTCCAGATATTTTCCTATACACTGTCTCCCTGTGGTCCTTTCATTTTACCCTTTGCTCTGAGTTTCTGGCACTTCTCATCTTTCCCATTTAAGAATTGGTTGGAAAACCTATACACATTTTATTATTTCAATTTCAAACCATAAGGCAGGACTTCTATCCCATTAATCACTTTGAATTCTTTCTCTAGTGTTAGCATTGCAGTAGCCTTGAGTCATCTTGTATCTGACCTTGGAGTTTCAGGTGCTCTCAGGACTGAATGAAGGGACTCTGGCTTCCAGGGCCTAATCTCTGAGCCTGTTTGCACTTGTGGCTCTCACTACAGACATGACAATAACATATTGATTTGTTTTTATCAGGCACTGTCCTAATTTGATTTTTCTACGGTGTGTCCTCAAGTTATTTTGATATAATCATGTAGAACATTCAAAGAAATGTGCTACTCAGTGCTGTTGGACTCAGCAGAGAAATGGGGCAGGGTTCATCATAGCATCTTGCTTTTTATGTAGAAAACCCCAAGTCTGAGAGATAGTTGAAGTGTAGAAAAGTCACAAGGGGGACTGGAGAAATAGCTAAGCTGCACAGGAGGGCCCGAGATGGCTTGAATTCAATGCTCACCACTCATGTAAAAATCCACACATGCCTGGAACCCCAGCTTTGTTAGGGGCGGAGACTGGAGAATTTCTGGGACTTACTGGTCAGCCAGCCTAACCAAAAATGGCAGTGCCAGGTACGCAGCCTACGCTGAGACTGTATCAAGGAAACAAGAAAGTATATCATCTCTACTTGCAGAGATCAAGGTTGGTAACTCTACTCTGTTGAAAGCAGCAGTTATTCCTGAGACCTTGGGCTTCTCACAGGATATGTCCTCACTTAAAAAAAATAATAACACACCTTCTCTGCCTCTCCATCACTCTGCAGTCTGTGCTTACAGCCTGGGCTCATGTGCAGAAGATGCACCCAAAATATTTGTTAAGTCAGTGGTGCAAGGTCTACGCACGGTGTGCATGTAAGATGTCTCTGCCAATTTTATGTGGCTGTAAAAATTAAATGAAATAATACATGCAAAATCATTCAGCACATTCAACAGCCCGTCACAAATGGAAGAAAACAGCATTATCATTCCCTCCTTGATTTTTCCCCTCCACTGTTGGGAGTGAAAATTGATTACCTATTAAGTGCTGAGTGAGAAGGTTAACCTTAATAATTTCATTTGGCTTGCATACAGAAAGCTCTGTTCCTGCCATCCCCTGAATCATCATAGGCAGATTGGCTCTCTCCTACCCATTTCAGCTGCTAGAGCCAAGTCCTTCCTACGATAGATTGGATCTGAGACCCTCCAGTGTCAGGTCTGATCAAGCAAATATCAAGCTGAAGCCAGGAAGGTGACCGTGTCTTTCTCCGTAGCTCCTGTTGACCGTGTTGTTCTGCATTAACAAATAGTTATGAAATCCAGTGATGGGCTATAACCAAGGATTATTACAGTGCCTTCTTTATGGAAGAGCTTTGGTTCTAAATACAAAACAGCATATGTGGAATCAGAGCAAGGGACAAAGGGCCCCAAGGGAACCATGTCTGCTTTGTTTCTGGTGCTCATATGCTCCTAAGCACAGAACCTGTGTTATAACCC